>PVLC010007491.1:0-63073 GCA_004027655.1 Graphiurus murinus | reverse complement strand
AGAACATGATTTTATTCTTCTTTATGGCTGAGTAAAATTCCATTGTGTACATATCCCATAGTTTTGTAATCCATTCATCTGTGGTTGGACATCTTGGCTGCTTCCATAGTTTGGCTATTGTGAATTGAGCTGCTATAAACATAGATACACATGCATCGTTCTGATAATTTGGTTTCCATTCTGGTGGGTATATACCCAGCAGTGGTATTGCTGGGTCATATGGTAGGTTCACTCCCAAGAATGAGAGCACTTTCTAATTTGCACAGAGTCACTGTCTCATTGCTGAGTTGCATGCCTGCAGTTGTGCATGCTCAGGTCTACTACTCCTGGTGCACACAAACGTATTCTGTGCTGGAATGGGGGAATGAGTGTGTGTGTGTGTGTGTGTGTGTGTGTGTGTGTGTACCCGCATGCATGCGCCCCTCTATTCTGCTTCCTCTGCCTGGGCTCCAGAAAGCACCAACCTGTGAGAAGATGTTCATTAGCCCATCCTAACCATTTACAATCACTTAGGTTAGCCAGACTTGGAGGAAGCATTGAACCTTGAAGCCGGGGCTGAAATCAACCCCACCAAAGCAGCAGAGACCTTAAACAGAGAAGAACTTACTTTCCAAAGAAAAATCTAAGTTTTGCTACCCAAGGGTTGCTATTTAGTCAAAAATCGTAACCGCCCCCTGCACAACAGAATCCCTGTCTGTGAGTCTCGGGGGTGGCATCTGACTCACTTGTGGTTTGAACTGAAAGAAGATGTGCAGATGCATGGCCATTCCAGAGCACCTTTACAGGTGTGGGAACCCAAGGCTTTTGAGATTCAGTCATCTGACATCCTCTCTCCTGCGGCCAGATGTCACATGGCCTAAGAAACCACTCATCTTCAGGGAGTCTTCCCATCAACACATATCTGACTGGCTAGCTGCTGACAGGTAGGACAACCTAGATGAAGACTCAGGCAGCTGCTGGGAATTGAATCCAGGACTGTTCTACCTTTGAGCTATACCACAGCCCTATTTTTAAAAAAATTTTTGAAACAGGGTCTTGCTAAGTTGCTGAGGGTCTGCTAAGTGGCTGAGACTGGCCTCTAACCTGCAATCTGCCTTTCTCAGTCTCCCAAGGATTATTTGAATAATAACTGGGCTGGACGACCCAATAGCTTAGGATCATTCATCCTCCATGAAGCTCAATATGTTACAACAAACACAGCAACAATGTCATGTCTAGGGAACCAAAATACGTACCCCAAACAAGTGTTCATTTCATGTGACCAAATATCTATGAAAAGCTTTGTCAGTTGTTATTTTTCTGGGGTTCCTTACTAACCAAAAAATGCTGTAACTGTTTTGGACATGATTTTAGGAACTGTAGAGAAACAAAATAATCTTGTTTTGAAATGGGATTAACTTCATTTGCAATAATAATACTACATAAGCTAGGCAAAACACCATATTAAACGTGTGAAAATATCATCTCATTCAATCCTTCCATAAGCCTACAGTTTTATTATTATGGTAATGTTATTAACCAAATTTGAGTGACGAGAAAGCTGAATCTCCTTCTGATTCAGCTGCTGGTCAAAAGCAGGAACACAATGACAATCAGGCTCAATGGATGTCAAAGACCATGTGCTGGACACCATCCCCTAGCCATGTTCCCATGGCTTCCAGAACGTTCTAAGAATGGTTTACCCATTCAAAATGGCCCCATATTTGCAGGGCCTACATCTAAGAGTCTGCCAATCATTGAAGTAATGCTAGCAGAAATTATTAGTCCAGAAAATGGGAATAGGTCCTAACAAAGGTATATAGCTCACAAGCTCAAGGGAAGGTTCTAGAATCTGACAGAACTGGTGAAGTCTCAGCTTGGTCACCTGTCAGATTTTGGAGATGTCTCTTCTCCTGTCCAGACTTAGTGTGTGTCCTCACGAGGATGATAGATAATTTTTGCTCACTGTGACCACTGGATAGAAAAAAATGAGATAAAGCAGGTCAGGGGCTCAGCCCAACACATGATCAGAAGTTTCTATGGTTAAATTTTGAAACCACCACTTCTTATCACTAGCACTTTCACTTTTACAGTTTTTGAAAAAAAGTTAAAATTAAAATGTAAGTCAAATACCACCAAATGTATGAATTCTTGCAGAAGTTTGGAGTGTAGACAAAGTCAATTCAACTCTTCGAACTGTACTAAGGTGGGTTTTTTTGACAGGTGATGTGTGAAACCTGTATGGCCTGCCAAAACAGTGTAGGGTGTCAGTGTGTTTTTATGAAAATTCCAATTATATGCTATTAGATGGGACTGTCAAAGACAACAGACACAGAGTGAGAATTTCATAGATATTACGTGGGATTATTTTTGTTAACACAAGAAGTGTTCGTGTCTGTGAACATTCTAGTCTTTGAACATTTGAGAATCATTAACATTAGAATTTTAAAGTACCTCAGACTTTTAAATCCAGGCCAAACTCCTCACTTACCCTTGGAGGTTCTGAGATCCAGAGATGAGAATTCTAGCTCCAATCATCTAGTTGTTGAAGGGTTGCTAATTCTCTCTCTACCTCCATTCTGGGTCAACTGCACTAAGTATGTTTAGCATCATTTTGGAAGGTAGGGGATGTGGTGAAATTCCCTGTCCATCCTGAGGGGTAGGGGATGTGGCCAAATTCTGCATTCACTTTATAAAATAGCTGTGCAATCTACTCTAATAAGACCTGCTAAACCGGGCGTGGTGGCGCACGCTTATAATCCCAGCATTCGGGAGGCTGAGACCAGAGGATCCGGGTTCGCCACCAGCCTCAGCTACCTAGTGAGGCACTCCACAATTTAGCGAGACCTGGTTTCAAAATAAAAGAATAAAAAATAGGGCTGGGGGTATAGCTCGGAGGTAGAATGCCCCTGGGTTCAATCTCCAGTACCGCAAAAAAAAAAAAAAAAGACCTGCTGTTTTCTGCCCAGCCCCAGCAGTCTAGTGTCTCTGAGGGCAAAGTTGGACAGTTTTCTCCTCCTCTAACTGGGATTAAGCGATCTCAAAGCTGAGAAATGGTTTCCTTCTCCTGGCCTGGTCTTGGATCCAGAAAGAATGCTGCACAATTGTTGAGGGGGCTCGGGGCTACCCACGGGCACATCTTTCTCAAACAGTTATGAGGTACTCGATCTGTTCATCAGGAGGTTTGGGGCCAGGCCCACAGGAAAAACATGTCTAGGGGTGTCTGACATTGTATTTCCATTTTTCAGAGGCAGAAATGTGGCCGTATCAAGGCAGCCAAGGCCTGGGCCAGAATCCAAGAGCAGCTTTTTGGGGAGCTGGGGCTGTGGGGCCAGAATTCAGAAACCATGCCCTACTGCCAGTGGGAACTGGACTGGAGAGAAGGGCCCGCTCGTATGAAGAAACGCATCAGACGCTTGTCCCCATGGGAGGCCCTGGGCCCAGGAAGGTACAAGGTAGGTGTTGGGTACAGTGGGACAGTGATGTTTCCAGGTGGCGAACTTGCAGGGAAGTGGCTCTGCAGCCCTCTTGTCTCATGTTTTCATCAGGTAGGAGAGAACACATGCAGGTAAATATAGGAGAGTCCCTAAATAAGAATTACTTGTTTGTTTTGGTTATTGGTGCTGGGATTGAACCCAGGGCCTCATGCATACTATAGCTATTACTGAACTATACTCTCAGCTCCAATCACTTATTCTTGGTGTAACAGAAGAAGAGAAGCACTAACCCTCCCAGGTACCTAGGAGGGACTCTGTAACTACAGTCCAGATGAATGAGTAAATGAATGAGTGGATGGATAGGGAGCAGTTCCTAGGCCCCTGACCCAGTACCACACTGTGTTCCACACGAGTCTGTCTGGAAAGAACCAGGTGATGGCCATTGTTGGCTAGCACAGGTCCTTTGTCATGAGCTCTTGGAACCCGCACTGCTCTGGACATTATTTACTACAGAAGCAAATCCTGCAACAAGTTTTACAATGAGAATCTCTTGAATTCAGTGATTTCTGCAAGTCAAGCCAGTGACCCACTTTAGTCCACTGAAGCTGCCTTGGCTTTCCAAGCTGCAGAATCTGGGCAATCCTGGGGAGTTTGCTCTAATGAGGCTTAACACTGTTGTCAAACTCACATTTTGGCCTTTGTTTTTTTTTTTTTTTTTGGCCTTTGAAGCGATGGGCAGTTAGTTAACTCATTTGTCATGAATATAGAAAAACCTCTCAACAGTTTTTCATGTTCTCATTGAACAGTACTAATTTAAAATATTCTAAAAGGCAAAGGCAGTCTTCCAAACACTGGGTCTCTGGATATTTTCTTCTGCGTTCTTCCCAAGGTCCCGTGTTAACTTTGTTCTCTAGTCTGTAACCCCAGCATCTTTTAACCATACTAGAACCCCTTGTAAAGCTTGAGGAGAAGCTGGGCATGGTGACTCACACCCATAATCCCAGTACTTGGGAAGCTGAGACAGGAGGATTTCAGGTTCAAGACCAGCCTCAACAACTTAGTGAGACTCTCAGAAACTTAGCGAGACCCTATTTCAAGATAAAAAATAAAATAGGGCTGGGGGGTGTAGCTCAGAGGTAGAATACCCCTGGATTCAATTCCCAGTACCAACAAACAAACAAACGAAAAACAAAACCCTAAGGAGAAAATTAACTTCATTTATTCAGTAGACACTGGTATTTTTTAACTGTTGTCAATAAGTGTCTGGTGGTTGGCAATGTTTTTCCCTCCATGTATTTCTTTCTTAGGAATTGAAGGCAGAAAGAATAAGTAGCTTGTTCATTGTATGGGTGACATTGCCAAAGGCTGACTCTGAAACTCAGTCTCTGGTCTCTGAGGCTGTCTGACTGAGGGTCCTCTCCTTGTCCCTTCTCCAGAGGAGCCCACACACAGACATCCAGGAGGCTATCTAACCCTATCTTGACATCATGTTTGGGGGTTACTGTAAATCCTACTTAATGGAAGATTGTGGGGTTTTCCCTCTGACTCAGGTACATTAATATTTGCATCTGACTGTGCCCTATAGGACTTAGCACCTCCTTCCCCTTGCATGGGAATCTTGAGTAATTCGAAAGGCTTGCATGTAGTTGTTGATCTGGGGAATGGGAGGGAAGCATAAACATAGCATACAGGATTTAATCTCTCGGTTTCTCTGGTCTTATTTTAGGAGAACCAAGACAGAAAGGGTGATAATTCTCAAAGCAATCCTGGAAACCAAGGTATCGAGTTTACTAGTTATCTATTTTTCTTTAACAATTAAGCCAATTATTGGTTTTACTTACTATCTTATTAAAGATGTTAAATTATTACTTTGGGAGGAGAAAATGCTACAGGGTATTACTATGTTTCCAGAATAAAAATGAACCTGTTTCACACCTAGACACCCTGTTAGGAGAATAATGTTATATTATTTGGAATAATAACAATTGGGGGGTCTTATTAGCTTGCTATAACAGAAATCTTTAAATGCGTCCCCAAACAATACAATACATGTTCAGTAAGTGATCCAAAATAGGAGGAAAATAACATGTTTTATAACAAAATTTAATGGAATAGATATTTAATACTTTTTTACTGAATTTTGATTATGAAAATGAAAAAATATAATAGTCATTATTATTTCCTAGAGTCAAAGAAAATGCTTGGAATCATTTAATACTGTTAATCATGTTAATACTTCCTCTTTATTTGCATAATCCTCATGGAGAAATTTGGTTGAGTTGATTGCTAAAAATGCGGGGTTTATTCTCAAAGGTCATTTTGGCACAAACACTATATTTCCCATGTAATATTACAAAATTTCCCTTTTCCCCAGAGTCCACCTCTTGGTTCAAACAGTTTCAGTCTGTGAGTTTCATCACATCCTGGGCTGAGACCAGCATCTAGTCCTCAACTCAATGGCAACTTCTTTGCACTGATCAAGTCAGACTCATTTAGTCTCTGAGTGACAGGTTTTGAGTTGAGCTTGCTGCCTCACCAGTCTGCAGTAATACAAGCCCAGAGGTGAAAATCTCAGGCTCTGATCCTTGTGCTTTCGGGGTCTCACTGCGACACATTGAGATGACATTTTAATACATGCTTGGCTTGTACCCAATGTCTCTAGCCTTAGAAAATAAATATAGATATGCACACAGATGATTGCAGGTCAGTGCATTCCTGATAGTACAGACATAAAAACACTGGTACCTCTAAAAACCAGGAGACAGGCTCATTGATTATGAAATAGCACATAATAGAATATTTCAACATCATTTATATTGTTCAAAAAAAACTTTAAATGGAATGGGAAAGTGCTCATCATTTTTTTTTTTTCAGTGCTGGGGGTGAACCCAGGGCATTCCTACCCCTGAACTACATCCCCAGTCCTCATGATGTAATATTTACTTATTTATTTATTTAGTACTGACGATTAAACTCAGGGACATTCTAACTCCAATCTACACCCCCAACCCTTTTTTATTTTTTGTTTTGAAACAGATTCTCCAAGTTGCAGAGGGTCTCCCTAAGTTGCTGAGGCTGGCTTCAAACCTGCAATTGTCCTCAGTCATGATATAATCTTGAATGAAAAAGATACTTGCAAGAAAAAACTACAAATGTAACATTATTCTTAACCTGTTTACCCATGCCTGCATGCATATACATATATGTATACAGGAGATATTGGAAGCAAATCAATCACATTGTGATCAGTGAGGCCTAAAAGCAGAATTGGAGAGACCACACACCAGACACAGGGAAAGCTGGTACCAATTCTGTCTCTAGTTGTCAGTTACCATGCAACCTTGGGCACAGTCTTCTCCTTTTTCAGTTTTCCCATTTGTAAAGTGAAACAGTATCCACAGCCAGGCATGGTGGTGCATCCCTGTAATCATAGTACTTGGGAGTCTGAGAGAGGAGAATCATAGATTTGAGGCCAGTCTCAGCAACTTAGTGAGATCCACAGAAACTTAGAGAGACCCTTGTTTCAAAATAAGAAATAAAATAGGGCTGGGGATGTAGCTTCAAGGCAAAATGTTCCTGGGTTCAACTTCAAGTACCAAAAAAAAAAAAGAAAAAGAAAAAGAAAAAAATGTCTACAATTTAGGCAGGACTGGATAAACAACTGTCTCCAGAAGCAGCTATCACAGGAAAGAGCTTGCTGACTAGGAACTGTTATTAGCACTCTCTCAAGGTTCATGAGTGAAATTTGTGTTATTTCTCACCACATCTTGGCTTTTCCAAGTTTTTAAACTAAGAAGATATTGCTTCTATAATTAGAAAACATCAACAACACTCTTAAGAGTCAACAAGGTGGGTCTCAGAAGAAGCAAATACTGATAGACGTAGAGAGATTTTGCTTTACTGATGAATGAGGGTAATTTTGAAATGCTGCCCTGTGGTCACTCATATGCTGTAGAAAGGCTGGGTCTGGGTACATCAGGGACCTCTGGGTGAATCATTATGAAGGTGTGTTGACCACACTGCAGGGTCAGGCAGGGGGTGTCCCTGTTCAGAAGCGGGAAGGGCACAGTGAGCATTCCACAGCTGACTTCCACCCTGGAGCCTTGCAGTTCCTCTCAGCGATACAGCACATGCTACATGCCTCCCTCTTGGCACCAAGTGGCTAGTGCCGAGTGGCTGGTGCCAAGACTGTGTTCCTTTCTGTTGCTCCAGATGAGCTCACACTAAAGGAAGCTGAAAGTGAGCCAGATGAGGTAGCGGTGGACTGCACCCAGCTGACCTTCTTCCCTGCCCTGCATGAAAGTCTGCACTCAGAGGATTTCTTGGAGCTCTGTCGGGAAAGACAAGTTATTTTACAAGAGCTTCTTGATGGAGAAAAGGTAATGCTCACCATCACAGTTACTCTTTAAGGCTGTCAGGTAGTAGAAGAGAACCAGGCTGCCTTTGCTCACATGGGGTGTTATGGTGTGAATATAAAATGTCCCCATACATTGGCAATGCAAAGATGTTCAGAGGTAAAGTGATTCAATCAGGGCCTTAATCTCATCTGTGGATAAATCTAGTGAAGGATTAATACTTTTAATGGATATATTGGATGTTAACTTAGGTGGGGCGTGGCTGGAGGAGGTAGGTCATTAGGGTTGCATCCCCAGGACTATATCTGTCCCTGGTCATCCCCCACCTCCTCCTTCCTGCTACCATCAAGTGGACCTCAGCTTTCCTTCACCATACCATGCTGCCATTCTGTCTGCCTTGGAGCTAGCCAACTATGGACTGTACCCCTGAAACCATCAGTCAAATAAACTTCTCCTCTTCGTGGGAAAGGGAAATTGACAAGTACATTGTTTCCATATTTTCTCATTGCTTTGATAAGAGGAGAGTCATGGCAATGCTTTCTCTTAGTTTCCTATCACAGACTTACAAATGACCACAAACTCGGTGATTTGAAGCAGCACACATTTATTCTCTCAAAAGTTTGGGAATAACAAGGCTCAGCTGGTTGTCTGTTCAGATTCTCAGAGTCTCCAAGGATTCGCGGGGTGGCTTCATTTCTTCCTAGAGGCTCTTGGAATTAACCCATTTCCAAGCTCAGCCAGGCACTGGCAGAATTCAGGTCCTCTTGTCTACAGGCCTGAGCTTCTGTTCTTGGCTGGCTGACAGCAGAGTCACCCTCGGCTTCTTGGAGAGGCTGCCCACATCCCTTTGCTAGCAGTCCCCTCCCTCCATCTTCAAAGCCAGCGATGTGGGTTGAGTCCTTCTCACCATTCCACTACCTGGATCCTTTATACCTCCTCTGCCATCTGTGTCACTCTTCTACCGAATCTCTGCTCACTCCTCTGTCTCCCTCTTCTCTGTTGTGGGCTGGCACTCTACCTTAGGTTCACCAGATAATCCAGGAAGACTTCATTTAGATTTTTTATTGATGCGTTGTCATTGTACATGATAGTGAGATTCAAACTGCTACATTCATGTATGCACATGACACTATTTAGTTTATTTCCTTCCCTGTACCTCCTGTTTCCCTTCCCTCCTGCAGCCCCTGGTTCTTTCCACTACTCTACTGGTCTGTCTGCTAATTTTCATGAGAACATCTTATTTTAGGTCAACTGATTCATAATGTCATGGGAGAAGGGTTGATTCCTTGAAGGGTCTGAGGAACCCCCAGTGGGAGAGAAAGGGGAGCACAACTCAGGATTGCTGGGGTGCTTGGCTTATGTGACAGAAAAGAATTTCAGCACCAGCTGGTCTGACATAGACAGAGATTTTTGGGAAAACAAGAAATACACACTCAAGGGAGGATGTGGGCTGTCTCCAGAGTGAGAGACGCATTCTGGAGGCTTGTGGCTCTTCTCTTTAAAGGAAACGTGGTGAAGGGTGGGTATGAGAAGGTCTGTGAGGTGACAGCAACATCAGTCTGGTGATCATGAAGGGTTTGGGGTCTGTTCCTTGGGCTGATTATGGTCTCCATCATCTGATCAATTGAAAAGCCAGAAAGTCACCTAAATTCAAGATACTGTCTCTCTCTTGTTAACAGTGTACAATCGTAGTTTTTTGTTTGTTTTTGGCGTGTGTGTGTGTGTGTGTGTGTGTGTGTGTGTGTGTGTGTGTGTGTTCTAATTTGGTTAGCTTTAAGGTTTACCGATTTCCCAGAAATTGGGGAGAGACAAGCCTGGGAGAGAGAACTGGCTTGGGGAGTAAAGGTTTGAGGAACTTTAGCCCCAGGCTTTTATATTAAAGTTATATTTTACTTCTCCTTCCGTTCTGTTTCCTTTTTATCTATTTATTTTATTTTTTCTATCTTACCTCAGCAGCCTTAATGTCTATCATGGCCTTATCACTGATCCACACAGTGGCTGTATCCCTGATCCCTGGTGGCCTTATCCCTGGTCTATGATGATCTTAGCCCTGGTCCACCATGGTCTTATCCTTGGTCCACAGTGTCCTCATCCCTGGTCTATGATGATCTAAGCCCTGGTCTACGGTGGCCTTATTCCTTGTCTACCATGGCCTTATCCCTGGCCCGTGGTGGCCTTATCCCTGATTTATGATGATCTTAGTCCTGGTGCACTTTGGCCTTAGCCCTCGTCTGTCATGAGATTTTGCCCCTGATGCACCATGGTCTTGTCCCTGACCCACTATGATCTTATTCTTGGTCCACCACGGGGTTTTTTGTTATTGTCGTTAGAGGTAGAGGTAAAGAAAAGAAGAATGGGTATACCGGTTTGAACCAGGAACATATTCAAGCAAATATACAGAGAGTTAAGGCAGTGGTGTGTGTGTGTGTGTGTGTGTGTGTGTGTGTGTGTGTGTGTGTGTGCACCGTAAAACACACTCTTTGTTCCCCAAGCTGATAATCTGGACCTGCATTGAGATATTTTGTAGCAAATATCAGTGATGAGCTGGGACCTCTAGTTCAGATGTCTCCATGAGACCTTGTAAGCCTTGTGCTTTTTCTAAATGTCTAAGTAAAGAATACCCTAGACAGAGGTATGGCAGTGTGCTGGCTCCTGCTCCTCTGTAGTCTCAGAGTGATTGCTCTTATGCCCAGAAGGTTCAGGGGCATAACCCTCCTTCCTTCAAGGAATCCTGGTGGCCTTTCCCCAAGGGAGGCCTTGGAGCTGCAGGCTGTCAGTCCTGGCCCTGGGGAAGCCACAGTCCTGCAACTCCTGGGTGGGTGCAGCTTAATTCATTTCTTCACAAGGACAACAGAGTTTCAATTGCCTCCAGCAATACCTGGGACAATAATGACTCAGTTATTCTGAGCTGCTTTTGCATCATTGATTAATGATTCCCAGAACCACAAACACATTTCTCTGCAAACAGCTCCATTTGATGGGAGGGTGGCGACTTAATGCCTGTGAATCGTGGGCCCCTGTCAGTTACCACATGTTTGAGGGATCCCTCCCTGCAGCCTCCAGGTCCACCCAGAGTCCCCACTCCAGTGATGGTTCTTTCTTGCATGAAATAGTTCCCTTTGATTACATGAAAAATTAAACACCCGATTTTTTTTAAAAATACAAACCTAGTGTAAAATATCAACTTGACCTTGGTAGAAAGGACCAGCTCAAAGAGAGGTGTTTTTTGCTCTGGACAGTGGACAGTGGCTCTTTCAGGTACTTTTCGCTGAGGCTGCTGGTATGAAGTGAAGCAGGGTGTTAACCTTCCCAGGCTAAAATTTCCCACCTGGATGAATCACCATGACTTTCTCAGAGGCACAGGGCACTTGACATCCCTTCCTAGTACCTTCTGAGACTCTCTGTGGTATGCTGTGCTGTGTGCACTGGGCTATCCCCGAGCTGGACCTGCAGCCTACCCTGCTTACACATACACGTGTGTACATGTATACACACACTTTCGTACACACACACACACACACACACACACACACACAGCGCTGCCTTTTTCCTCTGATTACACAGAATTGCCTAAAATCTCCAAGCATGTGCAGGTGGTTCAAGATTTTGTGCCTTGGAATGCACCTCTCCTACCCTGAAGCCCAGCCTTGGGGTCACTTGCTAGGGAGCTGCTTCTGTGATGTCACCTTCTCCCGCCTCAGGCTGTGTAACACACCTTCCTCTGCACTCCCAGAGCGTCAGTACTGTCCCCTGTGCTGTGCCAGGGGGCCCTGAGGACTAGGAACATCTTGAAGGCCTCTACTAGGTGGGACAGGCAGCTCTGGCTGCACACCTGTGGTGAAGGAAGGAACCAGTCGTGAGGGACGGTGAGCAGCGTGCGTCCATCAGATGAAACTGCGTCTTTCCCCACCTCGCTGGTGCCATCGTCAGTTTCTTAACACGTGGTCTTCAGAACCTGCCCATCCGAATCTTCGGGGCAGCTTATGAGAATGTTGTTTCTAGGGTCCCACCCTGTAACTGTTGAGTTAAAACTTCAAGGGATGTTGCCTGTGAATACAAATTTTGTAAAGCTGCCTCAACGATTCTCATGCATACTAGTTTTTGGAATAAATGCCTGAGGTTCTGAGTCCTGGACCTGCTAGAAACACAGTCCAATTCCAATCAATATTCAATATTCAGAAGTACCGCACTAGATTCATGCTCCAATTCTAATCAATATTCAATATTCAGAGGTACCCACTGGAAACACGCTCCACTTCCAATTGGCTGCCAATCAGCAGGTCTTCGGTGAAGGCTATGGCAGGGATAGTGTTCTGAACGGTCCTCAGCATGTGAGCACGTCTCACACTATGCTGGGACAGCGGAACAAGACAAGAGACATTGCCCTTTCCGGGGTCTCCTGCGGACCTGCGGAGAAAGCGGGAGGCTGGGCCGCTCACAGGAGCCTTGCGGAAGTTGCAGAAGCCAGCCGGCAGGGGGCACCGCTGCGCCTCCTCTCAACCTGGAGATAGGGACTCCTGTAGAGAGACCCTGCACCGCATTACTCTCCATATTTGCTAAATTGCTATACATATATGAATAGTGTCTCCTAGTTGTTTGGATATACATTTTTGTTATTAGCTTGACTGAATACTCCATGAAGATGTGATCAAAATAGAAAGAGTAGATGCCTGTGTTTATGCCAGCCAACCCAAATGTAACTTACATAGCCTATTCTCTTTTAATAACTTTTTCTTAGCAATTTGTGCTTTTTTATAAAAAATTAGAATATAAATATAATTATATAATTATACTTATAATATTATAATTACATAAAATGTGTTTATAATTATAGTGTATTTATAATTATATTATATACTATGTTATATGTTATGTAATATATTGTATGTTATATAATGCATTATATATTACATTCCATATAATATATAAAATATAAAATAATTATAATATTATATATGATATATAGTACACATGACAGTATTTTATCATGTATAATATATTATTAAGATAATATATTATGCATTTTATCTAACATTATATATTAATATTAATATATAATATTAGACAATATTCAGAGGTACCCACTAGAAACACGCTCCAATTCCAATTGGCTGCCAATCAGCAGATCTTTGGTGAAGGCTATGGCAGGGATAGTGTTCTGAACGGTCCTCAGCATGTGAGCAAGTCTCACACTATGCTGGGACAGCGGAACAAGATGAGAGACATTGCCCTTTCCAGGGTCTCCTGTAGACCCGGAATATTATTATTAATTATATAATATTAATTATATATATAATTATATATAAATTATATATAAATATATAATTAATATTATATAATTAATAATAATAATTTATAATAATTATAATTAATAATTATAATTATTAATATTATTATAATTATAATTATATTAATACTAATATTATTATATAAATAATATTAATATATAATTAATATTAATTATATAATATTAATATTAATATATAATATTAGATACTATAACATGATATATAATATGTGATAATAATATATAATATGCTATGTTGTATATTGACATGCTATATGATATATTATAATATATAAATGAGGTCCTCCACATTTTCAGGTTCCACATCCATGGATTCAACCATGCTAATCAAAAATATATATTTTTTAAATTGTGGTTAGACATGGTGGCACATACCTGTCATCACAGTACATGGGAAGCTGAGACTAGGATTGCAGGTTTGAGGTTAGCCTCAGCAACATAGAAAGACCCTGCTTCAAATTTTTTTAAAAATAAGTAAAAAAGGCTGGGTGTGTAGCTTGAAGGTAGACTGCCCCTGTATTCAATCCCCGGTACAAAAAAAAATTGTCTCTACACTGAACATATACAGGCTTTTTACTTGTCATTGTTCTAGACAAGAAAAGATGACAACTATTTATGTGACACTGATATTGTATTAGGTATTATAAGTAATCTAGAGATGATTTAAGGTGTAGGGGAGGACTGCATAGGTTATACGCAAATACTACACCATTGTGTAGAAAGAACTTGAACATCTTTAATTTCAGGCAGTCATGGAGGGATGATGGTTCTGTAACCAATCCCCAAGGATATCAAGGGATGACTCTACTTATTCCATATGGAAATCCTACTAGGATGTATTGAGAGCATAAGAAAGGGGGACAAATAAGAAACAGGAACACATCAACTGCCCAGTCTTTTTTTGGACTGGGGATGGAACCCAGGGACATTTTACCTGTGAGCTACACCCGTAGCCCTATTTTTTATTCTTTTTTTTTGCAATATTGGGGATTGACCTCAGGGGCATTCTACCTCTGAGCTATAACCCCAGCCCTATTTTTTATTCTTTATTTTGAAACCGGGTCTCACTCAGTTGCAGAGTGCCTCACTAGGTAGCTGAGGCTGACCGCGAACCCGGATCCTCTGGTCTCAGCCTCCCAAATGCTGGGATTACAAGCGTGCGCCATCATGCTTATTTTTTATTCTTTATTTTGAAACAGGGTCTCATTAAGTTGCAGAGGGCCTCACAAATTGCTGAGGCTGGCAGTGAACCTGCGGTCCTCCTGTCTCAGAATTCCAAGTAGTGGGGTTACAAGCATGCCCCACCATGCCCAACTGCCCAGTCTTTTATTATTAGTTTTTTTAGTGTTAAGTTTTTTAAGCTCTTTATATATTCTAGATATTAGTCCTCTATCAGAGGAGTAGCTAGCAATGATTTTCTCCCATTCTGTAGGCTCTCTCTTTAGACTCTTAATAATTTTCTTTGCTGTGTAGAAGCTTTTTAATTGAATGCCATTTCATTTATCGAGTCTCAGTTTCATTTCCTGAGCTTCCTTATTGAGGAAGTATCCACCAGTGCCTGTATGTTGGAGAGTTGGTCCTATGTTTTCTTCTAGCAATTGTAAAGTTTCTGATCTAATTTCTAGGTCTCTGATCCATCTTGAATGAACCTTTGTGCAGGGTGATAGGTGGGGCTGAGGCTTTTCTTCTTTCTCACTCTGTATGCACTCAAATGTAAGGACACACACATAAACAGCTTTGTTGCTTGGTGCCTCCAGTGACCTCTCTGAACATCAGTTTTCCACCTACAGAATTGGGGTGTACCACATTGCTGGTTGATAATGCTAGAGAGGAGGGCCGGGAGCACCAGTTGTCCTTACTTTCTATAGATGTACCCACCGAGGCCTGACTTTCAGGGTTCAGGAGAGCATGCTGGTGTGAGCCACTGCCAAGCCTTCCAGTGGTCTCTAACTTCAGCTTGGGCACTTCTGGATTTCCAGGCAACTTGTTTGTCCTTGTACACAGAGTGAGATATAGTGACCCTCTTAGTTAGCCATCCATCAGGAACAACAATATTTCATGTAGCTGATCTCAAAAAAGTTCTACTTAGGAAGCAAAAGTTCCACTCTTCTAAAGGTGATCGATAGCATCATGGCATGAGAGATGTCTTAGTCACGAGTAAACACAGGGATGGTGCTCTCCCAGGGCTCATTTAAATGGAAGAGCAGGTAATAGTTCACTTGGGCTCATTTTCTAGTTTTTAAGATGCCATTTCTTTTCTAGCAGAATCGATGTTTAAGCTATTAACCCAGCCCTCACCAGACATTTTTCTTGTGGTTTGGCTTATTCTGGCTGTTACTTAAGTCTCCCCAAAGGAAAGCGTCCGATCATGGCAGGTGCTCCGAGGCCCTGCTGTCGGCACCATGGAGGTTGCAATGGGTACCTGGTATCATGGGAAGGGGACAGGCTTTGGCAGTTCTTAGGCCAGGGCTGATAACATGGCTTCACATCTCACTGTGTAATCTTGAGGATGGAGTCTCTTCTGATTCCCATTTGTAAAAGGTACGAGAGAAAAAATTTAAACAGCTTAGCATAACACTTTGTATTAGACTATTTTGTGTTACCATAATGAAAATAATGGTAAATATGAATGCATATTGCACTATCATAAAGTTGAAACCATCCTAAGTATAGGACCGTCTGATGCCTGCCTCTGGAAAAGACCACTGGGGAGCTGGGGGGCCCTGCTCAGTTGTCCAAGTCTCAAAGTAGGTATATAATCCTTCTCCTCCTCTGGTTTAATTGGCATTCCAGTTAGCAGAAATTTACCGAGGATTATATTCCACAGTGAGTCAGGACTGGGCCAGTTTTTCCAAAAGAGGACCAACCAAGAGTCTCAATTTCTCTTTCTGGCCTTGCCCTTGACTTGGACTAACCCCATTTTATACTTGAGTTAGAGAACAAGCATTCAGGGTCGACTTTCCAGGTTTCATCACTGTGGCTACATCATTGCTCCCAAAGGTGAGCAAGGAGCTCAACTGTCCTAGACCGTGCCATTTACACAGTATCTTAGTCTGGTTCATGATGATATAACAAAGTTTCTGATGCTGGGTAATGTATGTTTTTAAGAAATGTTTATTTTGGCACAGGGTTCTGTGCTAGAAAGTCCAAGCAGCGTAGCGCCAAGGTCTGGCTTCTAGTGAGGGTAGATAGCATCACAGGATGGGAGGTGGGAAGAGAAAGGGAGATTGTGCCTTGTGAGACAGGTAGCAAAGAGAGTGAACCAAGGAAATCAGACTTAGTTTATAGCAACCCAATCTATTCCATCTTAAAGACCCAATCAGCTCTCTCAAGGGCACCATCACCTCAATATTGTTACTTAGGGGAATTAAGTTTCAACATGAGCTTTTTGAGGAGAATGGGGCAGACCACATTTGAACCATAAAACTAAGTAACATATCTTTGGTGAGACATTTTATTTGAGATGCACTCTAACTTTGTAGCTCAGTTTGGCCGCAACAGCCAGACGGAAGTGATTCTCCTGCCTCAGTCATCCAAGTAGCTGGAACTACATGCATGTGCCGACATGCCCAGGCTTTGATGAGATTCTTATCTCCTGAAACTTCTTTTTTCCTCCAAAAATATCAGTTCTGCTTTTGTACAGTTGAACTTAGCACAGAATTACCCTGAGAAAATATTGGCCTTGGCCTCACTCTCAGTCCCTCTAGGTTCCTATCATCATTTATTTAACCACGTTCCCTCCAGGCATTTATTTGATGTAAGGATCCACTTACCTGCAGGACTCCGTGTCATCATCGCAGGTCAATTTCCCCAGGAAGCTAGCTATGAGTCAAAGATGAGTGTGCAGGAATTTTCTTGTAAGTGAGGGTCCCTGGCTGTCCCAGAGGAGATGTGTACCTGTAATGCAGTTTCAGAAAATGCTTCAGCTATTCCACTTGGGAGCTTTAAGTCTGGATGGTTCTTCAGAGTGGAGGCAAAGAGTCTGGGCCTCTCTACTCCACAATGACCAGTTATTGGGTCAATACCACTGGAAGGGGATGTGATCCTGGCTCTGTGTTCTCTTCAGCCGAGGCAATCCTAGAAAGCTGCCCACATTTCCAACCAGTGGGGTCCAGGAGGAAGCATCTGGAAGGACACTAAGCATCCTCTATGCACACCTTTGACTTTGCAGAGACAGTAATGCTAGTCTTGAGTTTATTGTGGGACAGACCTGGTTCTAGACCTGGCTCAGCTGCTCACCAGCAGGATCTCTGTAACTGAGGGCTGCCTCAAGCTGGTAAACACGCCTCACTGCTAACTGCAGAATGCTTTGTGTGGTTATGGAGAGGCTTAAAGTGAGAGGAAGGACTTCAACATGCCTAATAAAGCAGTAAACATCACCCCCATACCTTGAGTAGATTACAAACTGCACAGGGGAGTGGGTAGAAAAATGCCACACAGGTTGTGACTAGCAGTCTTCCAAGGCACTACTCTCACTTCCAGGTGCCTCAGTGGGTTTCTGGCCACTGTCCTCCTGTCTCTCATAATAATTGTGGGCATTCTTCATGTGTATGTGTACACAGCCTGATTCTGGCATTCTTTCCCTCTAGGTGACACAGAAGTTCTCCCTGGTGATCGTACAGGGCCATCTGGTCTCAGAAGGGGTCCTGCTCTTCGGCCATCAGCACTTCTACATCTCTGAGAACTTCACCCTGTCTCCCACGGGTGAAGTCTACTGCACCCGCCACTGTTTATCCAAGTGAGTTCTCTGCTCCTCCCAGCAGATTCTCCCTGAGCCCTACCTCCTTTTTGGCCACTCCTACTCCACCCCTTCCACTTGGTTTTTCTCTGCGTTTGGGGTCTGAAACTGAACCAGGAGCTGAAGCAGAAGAGCCTGTAGTCTGCAGTCATAGGCTGTCCCCAAAGCTGAAGTTTGGAATGAGCAGCCACATGGCATTGTCTCATGCCTCTCCTGATATGGAGTGCACCATGTGCAGTACATAGAGATCTCCCTCGGGTTATTTGGATAATTGAATGCAGTCACATCAGCTTGTGCATGCAACAATTTGTTGATTCCTCATTCTATGTAAGAGGAGAGTCACTGCCCCTTCATGGTAAAATCTTAGGTTCTACCCCAGACCTACTAAACTATAAACTGGGAAGGTTGAAAGACCCAGAAGTCTGTGTTCTGATAATTCCTCCTGGTGATTCTGATGTGATCTAGTTCGAGAGCCTCTGGGCTAAAAGGTTATCTTGCCAAGGACTAAGGGATTATCTTTTATAATGCTGACATTTTTCTCTATGCCTCTTCTTCAGAGGCAAATAATGCAACTGGCAGCATAAACATGTTCTTTTGAAAAGAGTTTGGAGCATGCTATCATCAGAGCACAAAATATATGTCATGGGGGCCTCTTGGCAGTGCCTACTTGCAAAGAGGACCTGGCACTGGTGTGGTGAGAGATGATTACCTGAGGAGGTGGCTAAGAAACAGTGCCTGAAGGATAAATGAGGTTTGTTTAAAAATCTTGAGTACTTTCTATGCCAGTGAACACCAATATTTTTGTTAGGAAATTCCAAGGTCCTCCATCAGCATCCACTGTGTTTGGTCTTTGTGGGTTTGACTAGCTCATATTGGTCAGTTCTCTTGTGTTTATAAAGTGCAGCCATTCCAAGTCAAGTTGACCATGTTTAAATGACACTGTTTCCACAAGTTCAGTTGTCAAGTTGCATGTTATCAGTTGATCATTGCTTCTGAAGACAATCAGATGAAAATTTTTTCCTACAGAGATGGCCTTACCTTTTATGACTAGTAGAAGTTTCAGTGGTGGCAAGATAACCTTTTATCCTGGTAACTCTCAAACTGGCTCACATCAGAATCACCAGGAGAACTTATTAGAACACAGACTCCTGGGTCTTTCCCCCTTCCCAGTTCTAATAGGTCTAGGGTAGGACCTAAGATTTTTACCAACTTCCGAGTTCAGGCTCATTCTACAACTGGTTAGGCTATTTACAGAGGAATCAGAGTCTTGACCTGCCCATACCTAAGGATCTTAACTCTCAGTTGTCATATGGTTTCCAAACTATGTCAGGAAGCAAGAGTTAAAAGAGTGTGGGAGAGTGGATGTCAGCCCACCTTCCTTTGATTTAGATTTGCCATATAATGGTTGGCATTTTTCTCTCTGCTAATTTCCATCTTTTATTCATAGCAAATATTCACCGGTTGCTGCAGAGGCACGTAATTAATATTGGGCCTACTCATCCCATCTTATCGCTCATGTTTTATTGATACTGATCAATAGGAACAATGGGTCTGCAGATTTGCCTTTCTGAGCATGATGAAAGCTTTCTACTCTGCCTATTTGCATGGCCCATGTGATGACTTGTATTATCCATGGCTGCAGTCCTCACCTCAGTTCAGATTGAGCTGGTGTTAGATAAGGTCTTATTGATTAGATAAATTGTGTTTATGAGATGCATCTAATCAAGATCAAATCGACCAGCTCTGAACTTTTAATAGAGTCCTAGTGGTCCGGTTGTATAGACGCACTTGATTTCCAATGACAAGACAGATGTCCCCTGTCTGGAAAAGTACTTTTCTAGAATGCAAGCAGAAGTAGAGTGAGAACAAATCACTCACTCCCCCAGAGTATCATTGGGGGATTGCACAGGTAATTTTAGTTACCATACCTCAAAGAAGTGTTCGTTAATCAGACAGTGCTTTCTCTCTGGGGTCTTGTCTATGGCCCTAAGACTCTACTGACACTCTGGAGGCGCAGTTCTCAGACAGGCTCTTAGATCATGTCAGATCAATGGGGATTAAGTCTTATTTTGACCATGGAGACTAAAGAAGATACATAAATAAGCCAGTTAAAAATAAAGCTAAGTCAACCCTGAAATGCTTCCCTAAAGAACTGCCATCATTACCTAGTGAGGCACTCCGCAACTTAGTGAGACTCGGTTTCAAAATAAAGAATAAAAAATAGGGCTGGGGGTATAGCTCGGAGGTAGAATGCCCCTGAGTTCAATCCCCAGTACCGCAAAAAAAAAAAAAAAAAAAAAAAAGAACTGCCATCAAGCTGAGTACAGTTGAGCATTAGGCCCTGAAAGAGGCTCTCAGATGTATCATAAAAATATCCCATCAAGTTCAAGAACACTGCAAATTCCCCATCGGTGAGTGGTCTTGTGTACTTTGGAACTTTTCTCAGAAACTAAAGAATCTTCTGAGAAAGCCAGCTTTTACATATACTGGGTTCCTTTCTTGCCTGAAAATTGAGTGGCTGTATTAACATGCTAGGGCTGTCAAAAACTGGATGGCTTAAAGAACTGCCCCCCCCCCAAAAAAAAAACCCCAGAAATTTATCATTTCATAGTTGTAGAAACTAAAAGTAGAAAACCAGCAGGGTCATGCTTACTCTGACTGTTCAAGGGGAAAAGTCTTCCTCAGGTCCTCCAATGTCTGGCTTTTGGGGGTAATCCTTAGCTTTCTAGTCTTATCACTCCAATAACATGGCCGTCTTCTCCCTGTGTCCAAATTTTCCCTTTTTATTAGGACATTAGTTGTGTTGAAGAAGGGCCTACCCCAATGGCCTCATTTTAACTTGATGACTTTTGTAAATATCCTATTTTCAAGTGAAGTCCCACCCTAAATAACTTCAATACATTTCTTTAAGGAACAAAATTCTATCATAAAAATAGAAGTTGGGCTCACAACACATAGTACTGGCCTGATTTATTGGGAAACCAAACCATTCAACTGGCCCCCTAGTGATAGGGTATTAAAATAAGATACCTCTTCCACATCAGCGAGCAGTTTTAAGGCATTATTTCTCTGCTTAATTCAATTCAACAAATATTTATTGAAAATATTTCTTGTGCCAGTTATTATGGTAAACTCCACAGATATAAAGACATGAGTCAGATGTGGGCTGAGTCTGAGAAAGTTTGTCATCTAGTGAATGATTCCAGGAATAAATTCCAGGTAAAAATCTGACAATAACTGATGAACTTCAAATGGGAGAGGGCAAGTCAAGGTGTATTTTATTCTACAATCCATTTCTGCTATCAAAGACAAGGTCAACCAATATCATGACTATCACTTAGCTCACAGTGATTTCCTTAATAAAAATATTAAAAGCTACAGTATGACCACCCAGATAATTTTCATATATCATGATACATGAAATAAAGCAATAGAACCGTGAATAGTCTCCTATGAGCCATGGCAACAGGTCTAAATAAAGAACATGTGCGGAGGGAAACACGCCAAGAGATGTTGTGTGTCCTTGGGAACATACCACTTTGGATATCAGTATCAATAACATTCTCTCTCTCTTGCTCACTTGCTTTTGGCACTGGGGATTCAACTCAGGGGCATTTTACCTCTGTGTAAACCCCTACACTCCAGCCCTTTTTATTTTTATTATGAAGCAGGGTCTTTCTAAGTTTCTGAGGCTGGCCTCAAACCTGTGATCCTCTTGTCTCCGCCCTCCAAATACTGGGATGAAGGTCAGGCACCACCGTGCCTGGCTTACTAATAACACTCAAAAGAAAACAAAAAAAAGAACACTGATCAGCTATCCCTTCATATTCATGCACATCAACCTGGACAATGATTTATTTTATACAACACAGGATAGATTGCTGTCAAAGACATCTAATTACAGCTGTGTGAATAATGCTACAGACAGACCTCAATGTGGACTTTCATCAGTGAACTCAATAACGTATATAATTCACCTTTTCTGAGGATTTGGGCCTATCTCAGGATTCCTGTCCTATATGGTTATATAGTTTATATAAGCAAGAGAAAAATGACCAGCTTTCATCCTGAAAGCCCCTTACCATTTCCCCGAGCACTCTTTCTGGTTTTTTTTTTGTTTGTTTGTTTTTGCGGTACTGGGGATTGAACTCAGGGGCATTCTACCTCCGAGCTACACCCCCAGCCCTATTTTTTCATTCTTTATTTTGAAACTGGGTCTCATTAAGTTGCAGAGAGCCTCACTAAGTAGCTGAGGCTGGCCGCGAACCCAGATCCTCCTGTCTCAGCCTCCCAAATGCTGGGATTACAAGCATGCGCCACCACGCCCGGCTGCGAGCACTTTTTCTCATACCATCAATGTTTCAGAATTTATAAACAAAAAATGAAAAGAGGGAGCCAGTTGGTAGAGCTCTAAAAAACTTAGAGATCCTGGCCGGGCATGGTGGTGCACTTCTATCATCCCAGTACTTGGAAGACTGAGACAGGAGGATTGCAAGTTTGAGTTCAGCCTCAGGGACTTAGCAAGATCCTCAGCAACTTAACAAAACCCTGTTAAAAAAAAAAAAGGACTAGGATGTAGCTCAGAGGCAGAAGACCCTGGGTTCAATCCCCAGTACCAACAAACAAACCAACCTGAGGGATCCTTTTGCCTCAGGAAAAGAAGATATTGTTGAAAGAGCTTGCATTTTAGAGCCAGAGGACCTGGGTTTAAATGCAAGTTCTATCTCTTAATAACAATGTGACCTAGAAAAAGTGTCATCTCTCTGGAATGAAGTTTCCTGATTTGCAATATGGGAATTATAATCATGCATGCTCGGTAGAGATTTATTTTGAGGATCAGATTGGACAATGGACAGGGAAGCACTCAGCAGGCTGTTATATGACTGTCACTGGAAAAACATGCCCAGAGCTCAGAGGAAGATGAGGGGACAGAGAGCCATGGGCAGAAGTTAGTGCCTCCAGGGGAGAGAAGCCAACAAAATGTGCAGCTAAAGCAGGAAGGTATTTGCTGTGTTCCATAAGCAGGATTTACGATTGCCATTCCAACCAGACTTTGGCCTACACCAAGGAAAGGAAGCAGAATTATCACTGTGGCCCACTGGGAGTCAGAGAAGTTTAGGGGAAGCTCAGCTTAGACCCAGCAGTGGTATTAAGAGTGGACAAAGGGCCTAGGCCCAAAGAGAGTTTTCGCTGAAGCATCCTGCCAGAAGCATCCAGAACCAAAGTCACATTTGTCAACCCTGCAGTGAGGGTGCTGGGAGCAGAGGGCCTGGATGGGTGTTCTGAGAAGGGGTGGGAAGGGGGCGCAGAGAGCTGGAGTCTGCATCTTCAAGTCTGGCCGTCCCCCTGCCCAGCTGTGGCCCTCAGCTGGGTGAGCAAGACCAAGCTCTACCTACTGTGGATGCTGCCTCACTGAGGACTGTCAGGGAATCCCTGCCAGGCCTCTGACAGCCCGACCTCTGTCTCACTTGGCCCTGGGATGGTGGTTATGAGGCCTGTGGCCTGGGCAGAGAGGACCTCCCTGGGAGGAGCTGGACCAATTGCCTCACCCACATTCTTCTCTCTCTCTCTCTCTCTCTCTTTCTCTCTCTCCCTGTGTACTGGGGATTGAACCCAGGGGCATTCTGCCTTCAAGCTATACCCTCAGTCCTTTGTATTTTTTTATTTTGCAATGAGATCCTGCTAAGTTGCTGAGGCTGGTCTCAAACCTGTGATCCTCCTGTCTCAGCCTCCCAAGTACTGTAATTACAGGTATGCACCCAGTCTCATTTCAATATCTTAAAAAGGCATTTTATTAGAATTTTCGTAGTTGTGTACATAGCTTAAAATGACTACATGGCCCAACTATTAAGAAATGCAACTGTAACTGAAATCAACTTCATTTCTCAAGTCCCCATTTGTACAGATGCTGAAAAGCTTTAACTGGTCACCTCAAGCCATTCCAGTTACTCCAGTGTACAGATTTGGGATCAAATATTTGGACAGACTCACGATGCCCCATACCCTCTCTGCAAGGAGGCAGGCTCATTCTGACATCTTTTAGGGAAAGTCTAGAAGACCCTCTGTGCCCATCACAACAATCTTATCTCTGGAGTTCCTCCCAGCCCCTTAGGCTGCTCCTCCCTACTACAGGGTGGGCAGGAAGCAGGAAGCAGGTGGTACATGTGTCCCTCCTCTGCCTTTCACATAGGTCCTGACAACACTCCAGGCTTGCTCTTCCCTGTGAAAGGCCTGGCTCTAGGGAATTGTTGGCACACACCTATAATCCCAGTTCTTGGCAGGCTGAGACAGGAGGATCACAGGTTTGAGGCCAGCCTCAGCAATTTAGCTAAACCCTGTTTCAAAATATAAAAAATAAAATAAATAATAAAAAGGGCTGAGAGTACAGCTCAGAGGTAGAATGTCCCTGGATTCAATCCCCAGTACCAAAAAATAGGAGGGGAAATTGTGGGGTGGATAGGGCCACCCACCAGTTGATGTGGCCATGGCATCCTCCACTGTGTCCCCAGAAGGCAGGGAAGCCCATAGGAAACTCTGTCGCTCACACAGATGTCCAAGCGTGTGCCCTGCGTGTCCTCTTTCTATTTCAGCATCAGCGATCCCTTCATTTTCAACATGTGCAGCAAAGATAGGTCCTCGGATCACTACTCCTGCCAGCGCCACAGCTATGCTGACCTCAGGGAGCTACGGCAGGCCCGCTTCCTCCTGCAGGTATGCATGTGGGCTCTGACAGGTAAGGGGGCATCTGGTCATAGGACACGTGGTCCAGGCACCATCCGGGACACCTCCGCCACTCTTAGCACCTGTGCACAGCACAGGAGATGCCCACGCTCCCCGGGTTTGTGTTGGGCCCCGGCTCAGGGTCCTGGGCCCCACTGCACCCTCTCCAGTCCAGGCCATCAGTGACTCTGTGGCTCACTGTGTCACTAAGGATCCAGCCTCTTTGCCCTGTTTCCTTCTTTGCAGAGAAACCTTGGAGATTTAGGAATAAAGGACAGGGCGGTCTGTTGTTTCACCAGAGAACTGATGACTGAGAGTCTGTTGCTCTCTGCGCTGCTTTGACCACGTGTCACTGGATCCCTTCCTCTGACTTTCCTGTCTTCTGACCCCAGCACTCACCCAGCTTGGAGTTTCCGGTCATCTTCTAGGCAGATGGGTTAGGGACCTGCCAACAGTCCCCTCCTATCAGGGACTCCCAGCACTTCCCCCACTACCTTCGGGGTTTTCCCAGGCATGGAAGGGAGATGGTGTCTCCTTTCAAGGGAAGAGTTCTGCCCCCAGCTGCCCATACCATCTCACACCTACGGGGACTCCATTAGAAGCATCACTCGAGGTCCTCAGTGGCCTCCACACAGCTGGCCTCCATCAGCCCAACCTCAGCAATAACAAAGACCGCCCCACCCAGGGCCCCAGGATGGGCAGAGCAAGAGGAGGCCAGGGACCCTGGAGGAGGAGGGGAAGGGCCAGAACCCCTCGCTTACCCTCTCTGCAGGGTCCAGGTTAGCCCAAAGGCCGGCAAGGGGGTGAATGTAATAAGGGCGCCTCTCCTTGTAAATTGATTTTGAGCATGTGCACTTTCATTCATTGTGTCAACCTCCTGCTGGAGCCTCATTGTTCTCTGAAGTCAAAGTTGAGGGAGGTTTTTCAGGAGAGTAAATTCTAGAAAGTTCCAGTTGCCCCACTGACCAGAGTCCAGCCAGCTGCTCTGGGTGTAGGCCTCTGATGAGCCTGCTTCCTTCCTGCTGCTTTTGCTCACAGAGCAGTTGGTTCTCCTGCCTGACTTAGCTAGGAGGCGGGGCCTGGAAGGTTCTGGGCGGTGCCTGCCGCTGAGCCTGGGCTCCTTCAGGCACCACCGGGCCTCCTTGTCTTCCCCAGTGCCTGGGGGCCACGTCTTGTCCTTCGTACCAGGACACATACAGCACTGAGCACATTGTGGAGCACATAGTAGGGACCAAGGGTTACTCCACTTGTGTATGTCTGCCTCGTGGGTGATATAGTGGCACATAAGTTCAGTGAGCAGGTTTCTTTCCCCACAGTGAACCGTGATTGTTTCCAGATGGTTGTTTGCTGGGTGGTGGTAGAGGCCAGAGTGGGAGGGGAATCTGGCCAGCCAAGTGGGGCCCCTCGGCAGAGGGCGGGGCTTGGCCCTGGCTTCTCCCAGGAGGAAACCAGAGCCCGGTGCTCAGAGCTGCCTGGACAAGCTGCAGCCTCCATAGGCCATATTGCCCTTTCTGTTTTGCACATTTTTTTTTCTCTTTGTAGAGAAATCTGAAGCTCTTATATCTGTTAGCAGGGGTGGAGGGGTTGCACTATCTTTATAAATACCTCCCCTCTGCTCAGGAGTCTTAATGAAGTGGTCATGGAGAATTCACTTCCAGACACATAGACGCAGGACATGAGTGATGGGGCACAAGACCCCATCTCTGAGTCTGACCCTCCATGTCCAGGCCCTCCCTCCAGCCCTGGGAGTTCTCTCTCCATGGCCCCATCCCACATTCCTGAGATGTATCCCTTATTCCAAGTCTGTTATTTACATAGTTTGGAATAGAAGGGAGGGAAAGAGAAAAGGAGGAGGAAAAGGGATGGGGGGAAGAAAATTATGTAGATTTTATTAAAGCATCAATAGCAGCACTACTTCCTCAGAGTGGCCACAGTAAGATAGCGTGGCAACGCGGACGCCTAAAGCTCCCGGTGTCTCTCAAGTCCTCAGATGAGTGCACGGGTCGGTCTAGAGTTGCCCTCTCCCTCCAGCTTCCTGGTGTTTCCCAGGAGGTGACCCCCGTTCCAGAAGCCAAGCCCGAGACCAGAAGTGGAAGGAAATGGAAGTGTCCTGAGGGTGCAGCGGGCATGTTCCCCTTTGTCTGCTTCTCATTGCTCCCAGGGCAGGGGCTTCTGCCAAAGGGGAGGCAGTGCAGCCGGCCCCCTGCGCTCCCACCCCCTCTGCATACCCCCCCAGAGGTAGATCAGAAGGACTGAGGAAGCAGGGAGTTGCCTGCCACAGAGATCCACGTGTCCCACAGCCAGGAGCTGTCACCCAGGAAACACCAGGCGTAGTAAAAGGGATTTCTCTTTTTTTTTTTTTTGCGGTACTGGGGATTGAACTCAGGGGCATTCTACCTCCGAGCTACACCCCCAGCCCTATTTTTTTTTTTTATTCTTTATTTTGAAACCGAGTCTCACTAAGTTGCGGAGTTCCTCACTAGGTAGCTGAGGCTGGCCGCGAACACGGATCCTCAGGTCTCAGCCTCCCGAATGCTGGGATTACAAGTGTGCGCCACCACGCCCGGCTCTAAAAGGGATTTCTCTTTACAGGACATCGCCCTGGAGATCTTTTTCAAAAATGGATATTCCAAGTTCCTCGTCTTCTACAATGGCGATCGGAGTAAAGCTTTCAAAAGGTAAGGGATTGAAAAGTCTACTTCCGAAGAAACTGATCCTGAATCCAGAGTGGACCAGTTCTGCTCTCTGGAAAAGTGTTCCCTATCCACAGCACGCAGGATTTAAGTTAGGCACAAGGAAGAACTTCCTGCCTACAGAGCTGTTGAATCCTAGGACAAAGTACAAACAAAAGACAGAGAAGCTCCTCCCCTAAGTCCTGGGAAGCACGCTGCATTTTCATGGACTTAAGTGGTTTTAGGACAGTATTGAGTAAATGGGGAAAAAAATAGCACAGAAACACTATTTGAAAAACTGGTTGTTTTATGTGCTTTCCAGAATGTTCTGGCTTTATTTTTTAATTTTCCAAGTAATTTTTGTTGGCTTAATCTTTCTTTTTGATCCCGATTGCCAATTTTAGTCATTCCAATTTCGTGTTTCATTGGAAAAAATTCCAAACAACTGATTTCCCACTTGAATACTCAGCATCTTTTTTTCTTAAAGAGAGAAGCCTGCTGTTTCAGCCTAGTGCTTCTTTCTCCAACTAGATGAATCAACTTAAGAAATGCAAGACAGTGTCTAAATTCTTTTTTTTTTTAATTTTAATTTTATTATTCTTGGTACTGGGGACTGAACCCAATAGCATTCTACCTCTGAGCTACACCCTACTCCCAGCCCTTTTTTTATTATTTATTTTGAAACAGTCTCTCTATGTTGCTGAATTAAGTTGCTGAGCTGGCCAGGAACCTATAATCCTCCTGCCTCAGCCTCCCAAGTACTGAAATGACAGGCATGGGCCACCACCCCTGGCTTGCAGTGTCTAAATTCTTAATATTCAAGGTTATCTATTTTTGTTGATATTACATAGATTTTTCAAGAATCTAGAAGGGACTGAAAGGAAGGCAGGGTTCTGTTATGAGCAGACCACATGGTGGCTGGAGTGTCAGGGAGGATGACATGTTCAGCTCCACTTTGAGTGGGGAGTTCAGAGGCGAGATTTCTCCCTACCTCTGCCCTGGGAGCTCAGTTTTGTGATCAGAGGCTCTGGCTTTGCAATTCCGGTGACCCTGGCCAGTGAGCGGCACCAGGCCCAGTTGCTGCAGCTAGAGAACAGGGCCCGTATGGAGAGAAAGAACGCACGTCAAGGGCTAGTTACCACACCTGGATGTGCCTCCTTTGCCCCAGGTGGAACTGCCTATGAGTCTCTGCCAAGGGCTACTGTTAGATCACCTCTTGAAACTGCTTCAAGGTCCATTTTAGACCAAGCAGAATAAGCAGACCTGCTATGCTGAACCTGATTCTTTTCCCACTTTGATTTGTGTGTATAAAACAAAGTTTCTCACAGTTAAATTACAAGTCTTATACATCCATAGGTATTGGTCAACTTTCTGTCACTGTAACAAAATACTTGAGATAATCAACTTATAATGAGAAAAGGTCTATTTGGGCTCACAACTTTGGAGGCTCTAGTCCATGCTCAAATGGCCTTGTTCCTTTGGGCCTGTGGCACCGTAGCACATGGTGGTGGCAGTGTGGCCAAAACCATTCACCCTGTGGTGAGTGGGGAGGTAAAAGAGAGCAGCAGGAGGGGCAGGGGTCCCACCATACCCTTTAAGGGCACGCCTCCAGTGACCTAAAGACCTCTCATTAGGCCTCCTCTCTCAAAGGTCCCGCTACCTCCTAATAGTACTTGGGACCAGGCTGTTAACACATAGTCCTTTGGGGACGTTTAAGCTCTAAACTATAGCGCATAGCTCAGGCCATGAACGTGGCCTAACGTACACTCCAAAGCCACACCCTGCTCTGCTCAAAGAGCCTTAAAGTAAGGTAGCATTTGTCCCCGCAGTGGCACCCTGGAATGAGCAGCAGTGGTTGTCAAAACTGGCCACGAAGTGGTCGAGGGCCTGGGCCAGAGACGGTCTGTGAACCCGGTGCCTTTGTCCCTGTCGTTATCGGCAGCATTGCTGTTATGATGGCTGGACTCTGCAGCAACAGGGGTGGTGAGGGCAGACTCGGAGACACCAAGCCTGGTACTCATGGCATTAGGGCAGGATGGGATATGGGTCTTGCTTCTTGCCTGGTTCTGGAAATATCTCTGTTGGTGGTGGAGGGGGCTTGGCTCTGCTGATAAAAGTATTCATCTCTTTGTTCAGCTTTTGCTCTTTTCAACCCGGTTTGAAGGGGAAAGGTGTCACGGAGGACCCCCTCAATCTAAGGTAAGGCGGCCTGCAGGCTCTGCCTGGTGCTGGCTGCACTTCCATTGTCTTCATTCATCTTCATTGTCCTCATGTCTTACTCTAAAGAGGCACACAAAGAGCATGTCCATCTGTTTCTCTTCTATTTTTCTATTTACTTATCTGTATTTTTCCCTCTCCCTTCTCTGTACATCTTTGGTTTGACTCCTGAAATTCTTCTTCCAGTTAACCTCTGTGAACAGACCTGAAGTCCCACTTGCCTTATGCCATTTTCCGACCCACCTGGCAGCAAGTGGCCCTGGCTGGTGGCCGGGCAGGCTGCCTGTGAAGGTGTCAGCCCAGGGCCAGGCCCTCAGGGGTGTGTGTGAGCCACCCCAGGTCTGTCCTTCCCATAATGAGAGTTTTTGAATTCTCATAAACTAGATTACTTTGGGTTAAGCATATTTAATCAGAAAATCAGAAACGTTCTAAAAATCTGAAGCTTTTTGAGCACCAATGTGATACCACAAAGTAGAAAATTCTACTTGTGACCTCATATGACAGGTTGTTGTCAAAGGACAGATACACTAAAAATATTGTGTAACATTATCTTTGGACTGTGTGTAAAAGGTGTACATGAAATGACCATTGAACTTGGCAACATGGTCATCACGGATGATCTTCAACAGACCAGGATGAAGGTCTCAGCTAGACTTGGGTCCCATCACCAAGATATCTTATTATGCCTATGTGAATATCCTAAAACAAGGTTTTTTTCTTTTAAATCCTGAAATCTGAATTATTCCTGGTTCCAAATATTTTGGATAAAAGATTCTAGATCTGTAAATTATGATATGCAAATCAGATAGTGATTTACAAGTCTATGGTATGGAGCATCTTCTCAGAGAAGGAAACACTTAGAACCTCTTCCTAGGGACCCTAACAGGTGTCCATTTCTCTAGCAGCCAATTCTGGATCGGTGGATATTTTTATTTCAGTTAGAAATCAAAATAGAAGAAGATGATTACTGGTTTTCTCCAAGAGTAAAACAGGACAGGATGCATTCCCCCAGAATGATATGCAGAGTATTTATGAGCATGGAATAGATCTCACTAATTCATTCAGAATTATTTACTGATTGCTTGTAATATGTGGTGTCTGGTGTTTGACAGGGCAACAAGCAAAATAGCCACAAAACCCCTCATCCATATTGAGTTTCCATTCTGGAGAAGACAAACATAAAACAATTTACCTGAGTGAACTATAAAGCATATTAAGTGTGGGTATAAAAAACTGAAGCAAATAGAGGTGCACATTGGACTCTTAGATGGGGTGATAAGGGAAGTCTTTATTGAGAAAATAATATTTGAATAAAGAGAATTTTAATAGAAAAGAATGGGAAACCAGTTATGCAGGTAAACAGGGAAAAGTTTCAGGTAGAGGGAAGAGCAAGGGTGTAGCCAGAGGGGAACTTGGCTGGGGTTGGCTGAGGGTAGCAGGGGCGAGTCTGTGTAATCACTGGGGGCATATGGTAATATCGTTGGCTTTTACTCTGACTGAATGGGAAGCACTGAGGGGGTTGGGGCAGAGCAATGATGCAAGCTGACTTATATGTGAAAATAATCACCTTGGATAGTAGGTCCAGGGCAAAAGGTCAGTGATCAGGAGGTCATTGCAGTGATCCAGGTGAGAGAGGGCTGTTGGTTTGGGTTGGGAAGATAGCAGCAAAGGTGGTGTGGATGGCCAGGTTGTGCCATGTTTTGAAGGCACATATGACGGGATTTAATGATGACTCTAGTGTGGGGTGTGTGTGTGTATGTTGGAGAGAGGACTTCAGGACAAGTCCAAGAATTTAGTCTAGGACAGTTAGAAAATAAAATGGAGACAGCCAAGAAGAACTCTATGGGGCCATGTTGGATACCAGGAGCTTGGCTTTAGCCATGTGGATTCTGAGATGCCTCACATACCAGGTGGGGTCATCCTGTAGCCCACTGAATTTGGAGTTTAAGGGAGAGGCCCAAATGAGGTGGAAGTGGAACAGTGCTTAAAGCTATGAGACTGGACCTGCATCACCAGGTGAATGCAGGCATGTAGGAAACAGGTCGAGAATGTGCCCTAGGCACACTGGCCTGCAGACGGGAAGAACTGGGGAGGAGGTGGCTGAAGAGATGGGGAAGGAGGAGCCAGAAAGGCAGCAGCATCTCAGGTATGGAAGATACTCTGGAAGCCAGGTAGAATGTTTCAAGGTCACAGTGGTCAAATGTTGTTGATAGGCCATGTCAGATAAGAACTGAGTAATGGCCATTGACCTTGGCCATATGGGAATCGTTGATGACCTTCAATACACCAATCACAATGGCAGTGGCTACCCTTAGAGGATCCTGTTGTGCCAAAGAGTCGCCATGTGACTAACAGATTGGGAGGAAGTCAAAGGCATGGTGCAGAGCCCTGGGGCACCATGGATCACTGGTGGTGAGGCGGCTGTATCAACTGTAATGACACAGTTCAGTAGTCCAACATGGCTCCAGCCCTAAGTGCCTGTCAGCTGGATATCACCCTCATGTCCTTTCTATGTGAGCCTTATTGTCCCCACTTGGGGTGCTCAGTGCCATTCCTACCATTTCTCAGTGCGATGGTAGTCAGCCATTGCACACTGACCAAAGTGAGAGAGGATTTATCACTGCACACATCTTAAGACCAAAATTGGTGTGGTTCCAGCCTTGGCTGGATCTCCAGGCTCAAGTAAGTCTGCAGAAGCCTTGTCTCTCCTCTAAGCAAGGACTTCCCTTGGACTGGCTTCATTCTGGGCAGGCTTTCTCAGCGTGATGACATTGATGTTCCCCCAGGCTGACAGCCAATCACACAGGAATTTCCCTACACCTCCTACGTGTTCTATCCAGGTCATTTTCAACAACAACAAAAAAGTCCCCAATCTGATTTTCACTTTCTCAAATTGGGCCACATGCCCATCTTAGAACCAGTGAGATGATTTCTTTGGCCAGATTCGAGTGATCGGCCTACCCACCTCCCCAGAGTGAGCTCAGTCCCACCCAACAACCCAAAGCAAACTGAGGGGAGTGGGGTTCCCTAAGAGAATAGGGGTTCTGTTACTATAAGAGGAGTGGACACTAGGGCATCAACAAAGGCAGATGTGCACGCACTGCTCCCTGCAGAGGGAGCTCCCGTAGTGCTCACTGCCAGCGCATCTGTCTTTCCTCCCTGAAATAATGCTGCGTCAATGGTGACACAGAACAATTCCCAAAGTCCCAGGCTCTGCAGCTCAACCTCTTAGAAATATGTGGTGAACTATCAGCAGCCCCACGACTGTTTCTCTGTCTGTGAGAAGTACTATGTCTATTCCTTGTCTATTGTCCTTAGAATCCTAGGGGTCCTACTGCAGATAGAGAAGGCAGGCACAGGGGCAGAAGGAAGAACACAGAGGATCTGGACCTTGGTGATGGCCACTAAGTTGGGAGTCCCTAGAGAAATGATTGCCAGTGGCGGGAAGATGATCCTTGGTGTTTGGAAATCAGCCGTCACTCATCACTCATCTGTAGGTGACGATGACATTGTGTATCACCCTGCAGGTATAGGAAAGTTGATTTTATTTCTATTTTGGCTGTCTTTTCTGGCATGACCATCTGAGCCTACTGGGGCAGGATCTGCCAGGGTCACTGTGTGTCATCCCTAGAGCAGACTGCCCAGCCCCCAGAATGGAGACATTTGGACAAGCTTCTGAGTTCAACTGGGAGCAATGTGTGGCACTCCAGAGTTTAGAATGGAACTCATTTTGGGACAAAAAGTTCTACAGTCTAGGGTTTTCAGTTTATTATTTCTTTGTAAATTATCTTTGAGAAGCAATAAAAGACAAGGAATTTAAAAAACCAACCATAAGAAGCTATGAAATTCCCATAAGAGAGTCTTCCATGATAATCACTTACAGGCCCAAAGGTATCATTTTAAGCAGCATGGTAGCTAAAAATCAAGTACCCCTTCCCTCCATAATTCCTCCTTCAGTCCCACTCCCCAGAGATCAATGCCATTGACTGAGAAGCTAAGAATGTGTGACATGCATGGTTGCTTTAACAAAGATAGCTTCAACTCCACTGAGTGGAGAAGCGTGGTTTCTTGGTAACTGGCAGCCCTGGGTGGAACATAGTGGAGAGTAGCACTTCATTCTACTGGATCTGGAACAGAATCACTAGAACCAGAGAGACTAAATCTGGTCATCTACTCAAAATGAGAGTAACAACCAATGTCCCAGCACTTAACAGTTTCTCCCACAGTTGGCTCAGTGGGCCCTGGACAACAGGGTCATGGGATTCCTCCTGAGTCATGTGAGGCTCTAGTTTTGGCTCCAACCAATGTTATTCTTTGTCTTCCTTGCTGCACTACATTGGTGTCTTGGCCCAACTGCATCCTTGGCCTTGACCTTAAATCTCTTCCAAGGCAAAGCCCTGTCCTTTACAGCAAGCCTGCCGGCTCTTCTGGTGCTCCCCAGCCATGTGGCTTCACAGCTTGAACCTTCCCACACCAACATTGAATTAGGAGGCAGAGTCATGTGAAAGTCCAGATACGGTGAAGATCAACCAGTTAGTTCAAGAGTTCCCACCCCATTGCTACCTGTGCCAGCCACTTCCAGAAATCCAGGGACACAGACACTGCATTTTCTTTTTATTCTGGTAACTCTCTCAGGAATTTGCAAGGGTAAGGTCAACCCTGGGTAATTTTAGATTAGTCTAGTGAGCCAAGTATAAGATATTCTTTTTCTTGAAATGCCTTACCTCTGCAGGCTGGTTGAGCTCTAGGTTGACTGGGTGAGTTCAAGTCTCACTTTAAGGGATTGATAAATTAGTGCTGGGCAGATGTACCAGAATCTGTTTATCATTACATCTAGGCTGTAAGGGTTTTTTTTAAAAAAATATTTTAACATAACTATAGATTTATAAGAAGGTGTAAAACAGTACAGAGGCCCCATGCACCCCTCAATTAATCCAACCCTCCACAATGGGCACAGGCTACATAACTATTGTTATGTAATTTTATATAACATAATTATTATACATTGTTCAATTTCAAAAACAGGGCATTTACATTGGTACATGAATGTGCATGGTTCTTTGTCATTTCATCACATGTTGATTTGTGTCACCACCACCACCACAATCAACGGACACAGTTACTTTATCACCACAAACATATCTCTCGTGCTACCTGCCATTCCCCATCATCCTTAAGTCATGGAAACCAATGAACTTCTGTCATTTTGGCATTTAGAGAATGTTCTATAAATAGAGCCACAGAGTATATAATCTTTGGAGATTTGCCTTTTTATTTTTTTTTTGCAGTACTGGGGATTGAACTCAGGGGCATTCTACCTCTGAGCTATACCCCCAGCCCTATTTTTTATTCTTTTATTTTGAAATCGAGTCTCACTAAGTTGCGGAGTGCCTCACTAGGTAGCTGAGGCTGGCCTCGAATCCGGATCCTCTGGTCTTAGCCTCCCGAATGCTGGGATTACAAGCGTGCGCCACCACGCCCGGCTCGAGATTTGCCTTTTTAAACTCAGAGTAATGCCATTGAGATCCATCTGAGTAGTATATTTCTTTCTTATTGCTGACTACTATTCCATGATATGAATATACTAGACTTTGTTTAAACCATTTGTTCATTGGGGGACATTTGGTTGTTTCCAGTTTGGAGCTGTTACAAATAAAGTTTACATTTAATGTAATTACTGAATTTTAGGACAATTATTTTTTGTTTTCTGTTTTTGCCTGTTGCCTAATTGTTTTCTTTTTGTGCCTACCTATGCATGAACTGAAAGATTTTCTAAAATTCTACTTTAAGTTATTTACAGTATTTTTTAGTATATTTCTGCATCTAAATAGTTTGTGTACATTTTAGCTGCTTGAAATATCTAATTATACATATGCAACTTCTCACAGTCTCCTGGTGTCCAGATTGCACCAGTTTGAGTGAAATATAGAGACTTTAAGCCTCTTAAGTCTTAGCATTTTTTTTTTTTTTTTTTTTGCGGTACTGGGGATTGAACTCAGGGGCATTCTACCTCTGAGCTGTACCCCCAGCCCTATTTTTAATTCTTTATTTTGAAACCGAGTCTCACTAAGTTGTGGAGTGCCTCACTAGATAGCTGAGGCTGGCCACGAACCCAGATCCTCCAGTCTCAGCCTCCCGAATGCTGGGATTACAAGCGTGCGCCACCATGCCCAGCAGGCAAGTCTTAGCATCTTTTATCTCTGCCTATAATAATATATGTCTATAATTTCCCTAGACATTTCCTCTACATACACTTAAAAAAAAAAAAAAACAGATAGTTTCCAAAGTCATTTTCACATGCAAATAGCCTAAGGCAGCAGGATATAAAATGATTGACAAGGCAAGTGAGTAGCTCGGGCAGCACCAGGAAGCCTGGCTTCCAGAAGTTTCCTGTGCCTCTCTCCACATCTTTGAACTCAAGGCTTCTCCTCTTCTGAGTCATTTACTTCTGTTTGCTGATTAGCCTTCATGTTTTCATCATGCGCTTCCCTGGAACTATGTGGAGCCTGCAACCTAGAGAATAGAGACACAGAGGCTGAGACAAGTGCTCCAGACCACAAGGTCAAGCCACCGTCATACTGAGGTCACCCGGGGTCATCCACCTCACACCCAGCTTTCCTAAACTGTGATGAATAAGATCAATACAAATAGGAGTTTTGTTCTGCTTTGGAAAGAGAAATTCCAAGGATTTGTTATCAAGTGTCAAGTGTGATCTACTGTACCCTAGGAGGAAGAGGTGACCATGGTATTTTAGAGTTGAAGGAATGTCAACATCAACTCTTTCCCTCAACAGGAAAAGAAATAACATGCAGAAGGTGACTCCTAACTGGTCTATGTTTCCAGTCTTGGCTTCATCTGGCTGCCACTGTTTCCTGCTAAAACGGTATCTACCTTGAGTGCATTTGGTGGCAAACCAAAGCCCACTTCCTGTTCATATCTCAATCCTGATAATGCTCTTAAACCTCTTCCTAAGAACTGATCCTAAGAGCAAAACCAGGATGAAACACTTAAGGCAGAGCAGAGTTGTCCAGCAGGTATCATCTCATTAGCTAGTCAATCTGCTGGAAGCAGATTAGGAGCTAAACTAGGCCCAGTGCAGCATCCAGACCCAAGTCCATCCTGGGGCAGAGATGGGTCTGCAGCTACAGTGCTCTTCTTAACATCTCTTCTTTGCTGGTCTTTTTTGAGTAGCCAAGGAAGGAATATTAATTCTATAGAAAGTATCTCAAGGGGAAAGCAATTGAAATGAGTAGAATAGAGCCGGGTGTGATGATGCCCGCTTATAATCTCAGCATTTGGGAGGCTGAGACTAGAGGATCCAGGTTCGCAGCCAGCCTCAGCTACCTAGTGAGGCACTCTGAAACTTAGTGAGACCCTGTTTCAAAATAAAGAATAAAAAATAGGGCTGGGGCTGTAGCTCAGAGGTCAAACGCTCCTGGGTTCCATCCCCAGTACTGCAAAAAAAAAAAAAAAAAAAAAGGAAAAGAAAAAAGAAATGGGCAGGATACAAGCCTGGGGTGGTGGCACACATCTATAAATCCACTACTTAGACTGAGATGGGAGGATCACAGGTTCAAGAACAGCCTTAGCAACTTATTAAGACTGTTTGAAAATGAGAAATTAAAGAGTCTAGGGGTGTAGTTCAGAGGTAGAATGCCCCTGGGTTCAATCCTCAGCACAATAAAGAAAGAAGGAAAGAAGAAAGAAAAGAAGGAAGGAGGAAGGAGGAAGGAGGAGAGAAGGAGGAAGGAAGGAAGGAAGGAAGGAAGGAAGGAAGGAAGGAAGGAAGGGAAACAAGTAACTAGCCTCCAGCTAGATTCCATGTCCTTATACTCATTCCATCCCTCTTGGGTCAGAGATGAAGTAACTGAAGCACTAACTGGACTCTTTTATAGGCACCTCTAGGACCCAGCATACCTGTGGGGGCTCCTGAGCTAAAGTATGACACCCCTTATCATGCACATATCAGACATGACTGTCTAGCCCCTTCAGAAGGGCTCCTAATAAATCATTTCACACATTAAATGAAAAGAAAAATGTACAGGACAGTACTCACTGCTGGTGAGGATATGCTGAAACTGGCTCTCTAATGTATTACTGGTAGATATACCTGTGTGTAAACTACGTGATGACAGGTATCAACGGGTACATCAAACAAGACACATCCTGGGCCACAGTATTCCCAGTAGTGCAGGTGTGCCAAAATAATCCAAAACATTTGAAATGCTTTGCATGTCCAAGCTCTCATCACAAAACCATTGCCATTAGTGAGCAACCGGGAAAAAATTCAATGCTCAATAGTAACTTGTGGCTGTGTATACCTGCAGGAATCTTGTAGATGTTTCACATTATGCTTATGAAGACTGTGTGACAATGTGGGCTTGAAAGCAAGGTTCAAGACCAGTGTCCACAACTTAACCAGACCCTATTTCAAAATAAAAAATAAAAGGGCTGAGAGTATAGCTCACAGGCAAATGCCCCTAGGTTCAATACCCAGGGCCAAAACAAAAAGAATACTATAATTTTAACTATTTATGAACATATACACAGAAAAATAACAAGTAAGGAAACCTACTTTAGTTGGTTCATGTGTCAATCCTAATAAAGAATGGCAGATGGTTTAAGCTACTCCATTTAAACTAGGTTGAGATTTTGTTACTTTTATAACAGACGACATTAAATAAAATGAAGAAACTAAAGTGGAAGTTTTAAATCTAGGTCTTTGGAGACTTTAGAAGTACAACAGGGTTGTCATGGCTAAGCATTACAAAGGAAAATAGACAGCAAGGAGTGAAGAAATTAAGCATATTGTCTGCCATGGCTTACAGCATGAAAAATAAATAAGCTAAGCCTGCTGAGCTGATGGAGGTTCTGGTGCTCTGCAGAGACCCCGAGGCAGAACTTGCCACTCCCCAGGAAAGCTGGGGCAGGTGGCCTTCCTCCAGCCATCTTCCTCGGTTCTTTTCTTTTAGGAGGTATTAAGGTGAGTGAGTGGTACACAGCGAGACCAGAGAAGGTTCACAGAGGTTGTAGGACTGTCTCTACCAGAGTCATATCTGCCCAGAGATCTGGTGTGATGCGGGACACTGCCCAGGGTGGGCATTTCAACTTTGAGATGCAAGAACTCTGGTTCTTGAAGAGAACCCAGGCCAGTGAGGGTGTTCTCTATGCTTCTCACTGCAGGTGCATGGCAGCCATTGCAGTTAGATGTGGTATTAGTCCCACTTTACAGAGGAGGGAACCAAAGTGAGGTTCCCCAAGGAGATGGCAGGACACGCAGAGCTGTCACAGACCTGCATCTCTCCAATTCTAGAACCTTTGGCTTTTCTCTAGGCCAGACTGGTCCTGCACAACTTAAATGTCCAACAGTGACTTACAGTTAGGCATATGCATAAGAACAACTATGGGTGGATGCTTTAAGTTGTGGTTACAGTGGAGGTGGTGGTACAGGCCTGTAATCCCAGTACCTGAGAGGCTGATACAGAAGGATCACAGGTTTGAGGCCAGCCTCAACAATTGAGTGAGACACTGTTTCAAAATAAAACAACAAAAAAGGGCTGGGGGTGTAGCTCAGTTGTAGTGCACCCCTGGATTAAATCCCCAATACCACTAAATAAATAAAGAGAGACAGTGAAAAAAAAAACTTATGTTTATAAAGACCACGTGGCCCTGATCTTCTAAGGTCCCCAGACTGTGATGTTGGTCCTCATCTTTCAGATGGTCTTTTCTCCAGCTTACACAAGGCAAGCCGAGATTTTTCTCAACTGGACAGGATCCCTGCACCTAACATATGGCTTAGGAAAATACTTTTTACAACCTATACCTGCCCCTACTCTTTTCTCCCCCTGCCCCAAGAGTCTAGAAAAGCACAGAATGTAATAGGGTCACTCATTTACACTCAGTTAAAGGTTTAGTCTGGGAAGCCCCTAGAAAAGACTATTTACGTGCAGATAGGAGAAAAAAAGTAGTGCTGCTTTGGGTCCAAGCTGCTACCTTCCAATACTTAACAATTATATCTGTTCATCTCTGTGACCTGGAGCCGTCCTCCACCCTAGACCAGTGCCATCTGCTCTCCTGCCAACCTGTCCTCTGGGACCACTTCTCTTTGAAGCCCAGATCCCAAACATTCCCACAGAACTAGCTCCACACCTGGGAGCCGGCAGTGGGTCCTAAAACACCAGCAATCATGAGAGTAAGAAAGTGCTGTTAGCATGAGCTGCCTGCACCTCGGGCAACAGGCAGGAGAATTCTGGGGCAGAATGACTGTGTCTGGTGGGCCTGTACATGCAGAGAAGAAATAAATGTGCAGCCCTTAAATCAACAAAAAGACAAGCAGAGAAGTGGGGGAAGGTGTCATGGAGAGGGTGGAAGGGCTGGTGCAGTAACAGAGAACCTCACTTTGCTGGGATGTAGCCCACTGCCCTCTTCCTTCCCACCTTCTCCCCTGGCCTCAGGGGCAGGGTCCCACCCAGGTCACCTCCAGTCTTCCTGGGACTCCTTGGCCATGGAGTTGGGTGAGACCAGGTTGGAAAAGTTGGCCTTCTTCGGTGCTGATGAGGCCATGCCCTTCAGCCTGTTCATCTTTTCCCGGGCGAGCTGGCATTTGCGCAGGCAAGGCCCACACAGGTCCTTTTCCTCCACCAGGTAAAGGTTCTCCAGCCTTTGGATGGAATCTAGGAACTTGTCGGACTCCTCTGCCTTTGGAAAGGGGTTTCGCTTTGTATTGAGCTTCTTCAGCTTGGGGAGCTTGGAGATGCTCTCCGGGATGGTTTTGAGCAGGTTGTCATGGAGCCCCACTTCATGGAGCTCCTTCAGGGCGCCCAGCGTGGTGGGCACGTTGTCCAGGTGGTTGAGGCCCAGGTTCAGGGTGCGGATGTTCTTGAGTTGGGCCAGTTCTACAGGCAGCCCACTAGAGGTCAGCTTGTTGTTGCTTACATTGAGGTAGAGCAGGTTGGTCATCTGGCCGATGGATGCTGGCAGCTTGTCAATGTAGTTGCTGTGCAGGTCCAGCCAGCGCAGGTTCTGGAACTTGGAGATAGATTCAGGGATCCTCTTGATGAAGTTCCGACTAAGATCAAGCTCCTCCACATCACTGAGTCGCAGAATACACTTGGGAAAGGTGGTGATCCCCATCTTGCTCAGGTCAAGGCGTTTTTTCCCATCAAAAGTAATTTTGATGCAATTCTTGGCCACATTGAGGGTGATCTTGCCCTTGGGACCTTTTCTGCCCTTAACCATACTTCTTTTAGTGAAGAAGTATGTTTGAAAAATGTTTTTTTTTAATTGAATATTGACCAGTTTGAGGAAGAAGTCACTTGAAACAGCTAGAAGACAGACGCTGATGAAAACAGAAAAAAAAAAATCTAGTTAGGAGAGAACACAGGGGCATCGGACACCCCCCATGCCATGTGCTTTGCTCCCTAATGGTCTAAAAGAGAGAAATAGGAGAGCAGAGAGGAATTAGAACATCAGCAGAAGTGACCCACCCAAAGGTCTTCAGCAAATCAGGCACCACCTTCAGACTTCAATTTTCTCAGATGTTAAATGGCAGATACAGGGCTGGCCTAAAGGAGGATGCTTAGTGCCTCGCAGTATCCTGATGACTTATGAATGCCCCATTGTCCTAGGCTTTGACAAGTGCCCCTGACCCCAGGGCTCTGTGTGTGTGTGTGTGTGTGTGTGTGTGTGTGTGTGTGTGTGTGTGTGTGTATTCTTGGCTCGCTGTCACTTCCCAGATCTTCACATCAATCTAGAGTCTCCTTAGAAGTTCTATTTCGCCTGAGTTTCCTCATTTTTGTAAACAACCCTCTTATTGAGCTCTTAGGGAGTATAAATTATCAAATATTATAAAGCCCCTTTAAAAGTGCCTAGCACAAGTAAAAACTTGATTAATGCTAGTTATTAGGTATTGTTATAAGGAGCATTACACAGAGTGTTTCCAGTGTTTAACATTCAGACAGGATTAGCCCTATTGTAAATAGAAGACTGAGGCTCGGAAGTAAGGAAGGTCTACAGCTAGGAAGAGGATGCAACTCTATTCTTTGTGTGTCTAAAGCCCCCTGGGCTTTTCTAGAATTTGATGTTTCTTGCTGGCTGATTTTTCTACTTTTGCATCAAGATTCCCAAAGCAGACAAAAGCATGCTATTGGGAAATGAATACTGATCTTGCCTCTGTCCCTCGCAAGGACACATCCTGTGGTTCCATCATCCAGACTCTTTATCAGAAACAAAGTTCATGTGCCTCCTGAATCTCCTCCAGCCATCAGGATGTGTGAGCCTGTCACCTCATAGGTTCCTCACTCAGTAATGTTCAGTGCTTGTGACAGATGTGTAAAAAGGCCCTCCTTGTGCTTACTATCAGTCCCACTACCACCACCCTGAAGTGAAGGTCAGAGGGTTCTACCTTCACTTATGCAAGTCTACCTACCTTATGCAAGTCCTGCTAAATCACACCCTCTCGCACTAGGTGTAGTCTCTATTGTAAAGCAATAATATTCCCAGCTCTCAGCAGCACTGATGTTCTTTTGAGAAAATCTTGATCTCATCCATCTATCTTTCTTTCTTCCTTCCTTCCTTCCTTCCTTCCTTCCTTCCTTCCTTCCTTCCTTTCTTCCTTCCTTCCTTCCTTTCTTTCTTTTTTTCTTTCTTCCTTTCTGTACTGGGGATTGAACCCGGGGCAGTTTACCTCCAAGCCTCACCTCCAGCTCTTTTAAATTTTATTTTGAAACAGAGCCTCACTAAATTGCTGAAGATCTTGCTAAATTGCTGGAGCTGGCCTTAAACCTGAGACCCTACTGTCTGAGATTACAGGTGTGTGCCACCATGCCCAGATGTAAGCTGACCCTATTCTTTAGAAATGGTAGACCCATCACATTTAGACTCAGGTGGCTGGGTACCAGAGACAGCACTTTGTTCATCAGCAAGGAAATGTCTATATCATTCAGCTCTGAGGAGCCAGATGGAATAAAATAGCTTTAAAAACATGAACACAGATTTCTCATCAGAAACTGAGGAGGCCAAAAGTATTACAAAATATTTTTCAAAGTGCTGAAAGAAAAGAACTACCTTTTTTTCCTGGTACTGGGGATTGAATCCAGGGGCATTCTACCTCCAAGCTATACCCATAGCCCATCTTTTATTCTTTTTTTCAAAACAGGGTCTCACTCAGTTATGAAGGACCTCATAAGTAGTTGAGGCTGGCCAAGAACCTGCGATCCTCCTGTCTCAGCCTCCTAAGTACTGGGATTACAAGTGTGCGCCACCATGCCCAACTAGAAAAGAACTGCTAACCCAGACAGTGAAAGTACCCTTTGCAAATTAAGGAAAAATAAAGACATCCTCAGATTAATGAAAAATAGGAGGTTTTGCCATTAGCTGGGCTGCTATAAAAGAATCCCAAAGCAAATTTTTCAGGTAAAAGGAAGACCACTGTACTAGAGAGAAACCAGGAACTTTTAGAATGAAAGAAAAACAGTATCTGAATACATATAATAGACTCTTTTCTTAAGATCTTTAAAATATGTATGTGGTTGAAACAAAACATACTGCATGATCTGAAGGGCTGTCAGCACGTGTGGATGTAACACACATGATAACTGCAATGTAGTGGGGAGTCCGTGAGACCTACGCCACAGTCAGGTTTTTACATTGCTTTTAAAGTGGTAAACTGGTAAAATGTTAGTTGTAAGTAGACTGTGAAAGTAAAATGTGTGTATTTTGATCCCCAGAGGAATAGCGGAGACAATATAAAGAAGAGACATAGTAAAAACTAAGTGTGTAAATGAAAATGAATCAGTTTTAAAAATTCAAATAACCCCAAAGAAGGCAGAAAAGCAGGAAACATAGGAGAAAACAGAAGACAATTATTAATAATGACAACTCTAAATAAACCCAGCAATACTGACAATAAATGAAAGTGACCTAAGTGTACCAAGTAAGATACAGTTGTCAGTATGGAGTACAAAGGGAAAAGATCCAATTTTGTGCTTTCTATCACCACTTCACCTTAAATAAGCAAAAGTGAGTTCAACTGAAAGAACGTGAAGAGGACATCTATGCAAGCATTACAGGAACACTGGCCTGACTTTATTAATACCAGACAAAGTATATTTCAGAACAAGAAAATGTGCCCGAGAGGAAGAATACTAGTCATGAAAGGGACATTCTACCAAGAAGACAAAGAAAAAACTCACAGAGCTTCAATATTAATGAAGCAAAAACTAATAATACTGGTGGACAAATCTACAATTAGATTTGGAGACATCAATATTTGTCTCTCAATAATGGAACAAGCTTCCCAGCCTCGGCCCTAGTAACATTTTGAGACAGATAATTCTTTGTTGTTAGCAAGGATGAGGGAGAAGATCTATGCTGTGCAAAGTAGGGTGTTTGGCAGGATAAGGCCAGAAGATTCTATTCGCCAGCTGCCGGTATCTTCCCACTAGCTGTAACAACCAATAATGTCTCTAGATATTGCCAAATGCCCACTGAGGAGCAAATATTGCCCTGGATGAGAACCACTGATATAAGAAAGCTGACTGTTACTACCAACCAACTAGATCCAATTGACATTTATTAGCTACTTTACCCAGAACCAGAAGGAAAAAGATTATTTTCACGAGTACATGGAATATTCACAAATACAGTGCAAATTCTGGGACATGAAACAAGTCTTAACAAATTTCAATGAGTGGAAATATTACAGAGAGTGTTCTCTGAAAATAATGGAATTAAATCAGAAATAAATAAGAGAAAGGTAATTGGAAAGTTACCAATTAACAATTAAACAATACATTATATAATAATATATTATAACAATTAAACAATATATTATATAATAATATATAATATATTACTCATGGATCAGAAAGGTCTCAAGAGAATTTAGAAAATATTTTGAACTGGAAACAATGAAATTACAACATATCAAAACGTGTGATAGTATGCAACCAAAACGGTGATTCGAGGAAAATTTATAGTTTTAAAGGTTCATATCAGAAAGAAAGTATCATCTGAAATCAATAATGTAAATTTCTACCATAAGTAATCATAAAGACTAGCAAAATAGACCTACCTAAAGCAAATGCAGAAGAACATAATAAATAGCAGAATTCAGTAAAATTGAAAGCAGGAAGGTAATAGAAAACGAAATGAAACAAAAAACTGTCTCTTTGAAAAGATCAATAAAATGGATAGCTAGATTGACAGTGAAAAAAGGAAAAGACACAAATTATGAACATCATGAATTAAAGAGAGAATCACTAACAACAGACACTGAGATCATGAGGGAATAATACAAACATCTCCCTCAAAAAAAAAAAAAAAAAAAAAAAGACTTGTAGGAAATTCACCACAAACTACCAAATCTCACTTTTGAAGAAATAGACAACCCCAAAGACCCATATTTATTAAAGAAATTGAATTTATGGTTGAACACCTTCCAATAAAGAAAACTCCACACTCAAGTTCTTTTATCATTAAATTCTACAAACATTTTAAGAGGACTTTCTTAGTCTGTCTAGGCTGCTATAACAAAGTTCCACAGCCTGGGTAGCGTATAAATAATAGAAACATATTTTTCACGTTCTGGGGGTCGGCCAGTCCAAGAGCAAAGGGCTGGCAGATTTGGTGTCTGCAGATGTTCTGAGATCTGGTTCATTAATGACAATTTTTTCCATGTCCTCCATGTTGGAAAGAGGGCAAGATAATTCTCTGAGGTCCCTTTTATAAGGGCACTAATCACATTCACGAAGGCTCTACCCTCATAGTGTAATTCCCCATCAAATGTCCCACCTAATATTATTACATTGGGATTGGAGCTTCAACATTTAACTTTTTCTGGGAAACAAGCACTCAGTCTATTGAAAAAACATAACACCAAACTTACATGATCTTTTTCAGAAAAGTGAAAGACAGACCAATTGCCAACTCATTTTCAAGGCCAGCATTACTCTGATACTAAAATCACACAAAGACAATAGAAAGAAAGAAAAACTACAGACCAATATCCTGCATGAACAGATGTGAAAATCCTCCACACAATGTTAAAATTGAATCCAATAATGTATAAAAAGAATGGTAAAAAAATATACAAATAAAAATACAGGACTGACTCAATATTTGGAAACCAGTCCACACAACACACCCTATCAACCGAGTATAAAGAAAACAAACATGAGCATATCAATTGATGCAGAAAAAACATATGGAAAAATTTACATGTATTCAAGACAAAAATTCTCAGCAAACCAGAAACAGAAACATTCTTCCTTAACCTGATAAAGTATAGCCACAAAACAAAAACAATGCAACAACAAAACCTTATACTACAACTAGTATCCTTGATGAATGAGTACTTTTCCCCAAGTTTAGGAACAAGTAAAAAAAGATGCCCTCTAATTTTACCTATTCAATATTGTGTTGGAAATTCTAGTGAGTGAAATAACTTGAGAAAAATAAATAAAAGGTATATACATATACACATACATACATACATACGTATGCGTATGTTGGAAATATGTGTGTGTTGGAAATATTGTGTTGGAAATTCTAGCCAGTACAATAAATCAAGAAAAATAAAGGAAGGTATATACATGCATACATATGTATATGTATACATACATATACACACATACATATGTCTATCTGTCTGTACACAAACACAGATAGAAAAGAATGAAATTAAACTGACCCTATGCACAATTGGCCTGATTGTCCACATAGAGAATCTTACAGAATTTTAAAAACTACTTAACAAGTGAGGGTCTCAAGGTTACAAGAAATATGGTCAACACACACTGAATTAATATACATTAGCATTTGACATTTGGAAACTAAAAATTTGAAAAAATAATCATGCTCCAAAAAGTAGTATGCTCATATATTTCACATATAACAAAATGTGCAGGATATCTCTGATGAAAATTAGAAAACACTAAGAAAGCAAGAATCTAAATTATTGGGAAAACATACCATGTTCATGACTCAATACTGTTAAGTTACCAATTCTCCACAAATTTGTTCAAAGACCATTGCGATTCCAATCAAAATTTCAGCAGGATTGTTTGTATATGTGAATGAATGGATTCTAAATGTTGAAAGGGAAGAACTAGAAATCAAAAAATAATTTTGAAAAACAATAATAAAATTGGAGTATTCATGCTTCCTAATTTTAAAACTTTCCATGTAACTACAACATGTGGCATTTGTGGAGATACAAGAACAGATCAATGGAATAGAAGAGAGAGTTCAGAAAGAGATTCACCCAAATATAGCTAACATGGTCAACTGATTTTTGACAAAAGTTCAGTGGAGAAACAAACTTTCAACAAATGTTGTTGAACAATTAGTTATCCAAGTGCAAAAATAAATAAACCTCAGCCTAATGAAATTAACTCAGATGAACTCAAAGTGGATCATAAATGTGAAAGTAAAATGTAAAAGTATAAAACTTTTAAAATAAAGTGAAAGATAGTCTTTATGACTTCGAGTTAGGCAAAAGACAATTACAAGTAATATTAATAAAGTCTTTATGACTTTGAATTAGACAAAAGCACAATTTACAAGTAATATTAATAAATTCACAGATAATATTAATTCATAAGTCATATTAATAAATTCGAATTGAGGTTGATTGAAGCCAAGTCCACATGCCTTTTCATGCATTCATGTATTCATGTATTCATTCATTCATTCATTCATCCATCCATCCATTCATTTGCTGGGTACTGAGACTCTGAACAATACTGATAAACAACAAACAGGCTCAGCACCCATGTCTAAAGAGTGAAAATCTAGACCATCACTGATTCTGGCCATCGGATTCATCTGTGCACCCACAACTTGGGCTGTTGTTTGGTTGTCTTCTCTTTAAGATAAAAATGAAGCATGGGTTGGAAGTGCCCTAGATGGGGAAAGATGCTTCTGATGGACTGGAGATGCAGCTAGTTGGGCTAGCTGAGCCTGCTCCCCTCAGCAGCCCACCCACATGGTGGGAAGAAGCCCTCCCAGATCTGATTAATGGCCCTGAGGAAGCAGAGAGAGCTGGCTGCAGAGCATCTCCACAATGTGCCCTTTGGCTCTGAGCCTGCCCATTAATCACCTCATGGCAAAGTAGGGTGCTGGCCGGGCTAATGTACTTTGCCTCCTCGCTGGTGAGTATGGGCCCCCAGCAGTCCCAGGATGAATAGGAACTTGACAAGCCCCTACTGCTCATACTTCTTGGAGCTACTCTGTCCTGGCTGGGATCCTCAGTCAAGGAAGGCAGGATGTGTTGTGTGGCTCAGAGTCTATCCTGAACCCTGAGGATGCTGACACCACTAGAGGCAGACCAGTGCCAGGAGCCCGAGACCATGGACCTCCCTCTGTCATTACCTCTGCAAGCCCAGCGGCCTGCCCAGGCCAGCCTGCCTGCTGAGTAGGGGAGAGAGTGTTGGCAACAGAAATGTGTGACATACGACCTTTTGGCGCAACCAGAGCTGGTTAGATGGCCTGATGGTATCAACTCATAGATGTCCTCAGATGTCAAAGTGGGACCAACCACACCAGGGAAGCTGGAAATGACAGGAAGAAAGACATGTAAATCAATGAACAGATGAATGGATACAGAAATAGAAGGAAGGGAGAGAAAGGGAGGGAAGGAGGAAGGGAGGGGTGGGTGGATGAATTAATAGATGGATGGAGGGATGGTTAGAGGGATAAGTGGCTGGAGGGAGGGAAGGATGAATAAATGAATAGATTTCATTTCACATGAACAGCTTAAAAGTCCACATATGAGAAAATTCTAAATGCTCTCTGTCCTTATCTTTTTCACTCTTTTTGTTTACACTTTGGAAAAAGAGAACCAGTTGGTTTGACTTTAATTTCTAATTAATTTTTCTATCTAGTCATCGTGAATCAAACAGCATGGTGGGACCCCCCGTGGATGTCTAAATTAAGAATATAATGGCAACCTATATTTTAATACCATCAAAACATTTGCAAACACTTAAAGTTGTAAGATCCTTCCCACCATGGTAGTACTTGCATTCATTTGCTACTTCACACAGGTATCTTTGACTATATTTTTAAGACTGGCTTTGTTCCTAATGCATCTTATATTTCTAAATATCTTGCTAGCATGATCTCACAATAATTTTTTTCATCCTTTGCTGCATTGAGACATAGGATAGACACATAATAAGACTGAAGCCCCAAAGTCACCACTTTCCACTGTCAGCACGTGGGACTAACTTCTTAGGAAACTTCATGCCATGTGCATGAGAAATATCTTTTTGTGTGTGCCATCTCTTTAGAGGAAATGATATACTTCCTTCAAAAGTTTATCTATTTAAAGGTACAGATGCCCCTTCACAAGGTTACAACCTGATAAGCCCACTATTGGTTGAAAAGTCTGTAAATGCATTTAATATACTTAATCTACTGATCATCCTAGCTTTACAGCACAGCACAAGATGGAGTGTTTTCTGTCTCCTTAGGTGCTTGACTGGGAGGCACAGCTCACTCTAGCTGTCCATTATCTTGGGAGAAGATCATATTACACATCACTAGCCTGGGAAAAGATACAAATTCACATTTCTAAGCATACTTTTTACTGAATGTGTACCATTTTCACACTATGGTGAAGTTGAGAAATCACAGGTTGCACCATGATAAGTCGAGTGCTTCCTGTAATTGCATTTGTTCCTTCTCCAAACTCTCAGGTCTTCTAGGTGCATCACAACCAGCCCCCTTCTTGTGACTTCCCACATGGCTTTGGATCATCCTTTGTGCCCTCTGCCCTGCCCCAGAACAGATCTTCTCACTCTGAGGAGGAATCACCTGGGGGTGGAGGCTTGGGGGTCACCGTGGTCTAGGCTGTGGGGTGGATGTGTCTGGGATGGGGCCAGGGCTCTAAACTCAGCACTAATTTTTTACTTAGGTATATTCTGCACTGAGAGAAAGAATTATCATCCATCCAAGGCCCAGTCAGGGACAGGAACTGTGTGATAGGCTGCTTGCTTTATGGCATGTCTTGGATTTTAGGAATAGAGACACTGGAATACAATCGCAGCATGCTCTCTCTTTTCCAGCCTTGTCCCCAATGCTGTTAGGTTGAGCCCTGCTTTCCTATGAGCAGAAGGACAGACTGTTAGGAAGGGGTCAGACCAGAGACAAATATGACTGTGGAGCTCAGTGCAATAGCTCTACCAAACTCTCAGCAGAGTTGCTGCAGAGATTGTGGGCAGGAGAAGGATGCAGATGGCAGGCTTTGGAGTCTCAAGGACTAACTAGTTTGGGGGATTTTCTTATGCCTGTTTTGGGAAATACGTGTAAATGCTGAGGGCCACACACCTTCACTCATTAGATGATATGTACCAGAGTCACTGTTGGGCCCTTGTGCATCTCTTATCCCCAGAGGAGTTATGCCAACTGTTGACCCTATTTTTAAGATAAGGGAATCGAGACTCAGGTCAACTGACTTCCTCCAGGTCACACAGACAATGAAGGGCATAGCTCCTCTTAGAGGAGCCCAGTACCTAAGCTCTTGGATGGTCTTTCACGACACTCGCCTCCTCCCTCGTCTTCTCCTCCTGTTGTCTCATCATGGGGTGCACTGCTGGTCCCCACTGACTCGAAAGGGAGGGGCCCATTTTGGAATCCTGACCCCCCAGACTGAAAGTCATACCTACACTTCTGTAACAGACTAGTAAGGCCACCCAACTTCTGTTCTAAAACAGTATATTCTCACTAATAGGCTCTCTGACATTGAAACCCAGAGTTTTAGAGTGCTTGTGTAGCCAGAATTTTGGTACCTGCCCCAATTTGCCAAATCAAATAACTGGGACAAGCCTTTTGGAAGAAGGAAAAAGAAATTTTATTGATTTACTAGCAAATTGAAGAAATTGGTGAACTTATGTTCAAGACAAAAACAACAACAAGAACGTTTCTCCCCTACCAGAGTGAAGAATGTCCTTTCTAAGAGCAGCTCCCCAGGGTCACACAGATGTGCTTATCAGAAAGACCCAATTCATTCCACACTGTCCACTCAGACTCACAGGCACCAGTTCTTCACTCCTTGGGTCAGTAAATGATAAGAGCATATTACTCACTCACAGGGGGAGACAAGAGGAGAGGAGGGAAAATGTCAGCTTTGGAACAGGCTATCTGTTAGCTGCCACAGTCAGAAGCTTCAAAACATGCCCCCATTACACCTGGACTCTTGAGTAGCCAGACAGTGGCCCGGTCATTTCTGAGAAGGGCCGGTGTGGCCTGGGCCCCGTAGCGGCATTCACAGACTGGCTGCTTGAAGGGGGAGTGCACCCTGGCTGGGATAGCCAACTAACTCCACCAGGTGTGGTGAGAGCTGTGACCTTTGGCCAAAGTCCCTCACATGGATCAGGGACCTAGAGGTCCCACTGATGTTTTGGAGGGACCACATGCAAATAGGAGTTCTTGGGGAAACCGTCTCAGCTTGGCCCTGCCAGTGGTCAATACATGGGCACTCATTTCACAGAGAGATGTGTGTATGTATGCATCTAAACACACATGAGTACTATGGATTTAATGCCACTTCAATAGCATTAATGGAGTCATGTAACTGTAAAAGCTTGGCAGATGATGATGGTGGTGGTGGTGGTGATGATGATGATAGAAAGACTGACAGACCCACAGTTTAAAAGGCACACATTAATGGGCATATGTCCCCAGGTGAGCAGTGATGAAGACAGGAATTTGTTATTCTTCAACCCTCCAGTACCCATGGGATCAACAGGGTGTGAACATCTTTCTACAATGAGGATGAGCTAAGAAGTCAGGTGTAAAAAAGCCAGGCACTGCAATCCCAGTACTTGGGAGGCTGAGACAAGAGGATCACAGGTTTGAAGTCAGCCTCAGCAACTTAGTGAGACACTCAGCAACCTAAAGAGACTGTTTTAAAATTTAAAAAAAGGTTGGGGTTGTAGCTCAGAGGTAGAATGCTCCTTCAAAAAAGTAAAGGAAAAAAATGACTGTAAAGACACAAGATTTTCACCAGCATGGCCTGGGAACATTAGCCAACTCCATTCCCTGGTACCTAACAAAGAAGGATCTACCCTTCTGCCCTAGAGGGCACTGGCTGCCCTTTTCCATGCCCGCTCAGTTCATGGGTGTCTCCATTAACTGAGGTTCTCGGTCCTTCTCTGGGTGCTGCACACAGTTAAGTCAGCCCCCAGAGGTAGGTAGTGCCCTTTCTTCACAAAGCAGCTTCTGCTGTGTCACGCATCCTGTCCTGTCCTCATCCCTACAACTTCCCTTTGAGTCAGGGTCTTGCCGTTCTGCAGGAGAGGATGCTGGGGGCAGGGGCAGGTGGCTGCAGTCTGTTTAAGCTCATGCAGCTGCCTTATTGCAGAACGGAGGGAAGCTTCTTCCCCTTATGCCAGAGCCCCAACCCTAGGCCTGAACAGCAACAAATATCATCTACATGCAAATAATCAGGTTCGTTTCATTTGGCAATTATCTGGTTAATCTGATCGACACAGCTCCATGTATCTTACTGGGACATTATATTTACAGCTTTGCCCACCCCTAATTTTATTTACTTCTTTCTCTGTCGCACCAGGGTGGCTGTGTACATGTGTAGCCATGGGAAGCAGTTATCTGTCAAACTGCCCCCTTCCCCCTTGTGGATAATAAGAATTCAACTTTTATTTGGAGCAAAAGTTCCCATGGGCTCACATGGCCCCATAACAAAAGATTGTGATTTCTTATTGGTTTAATAGCATCTATTTTGTAATTCTGAATGTGCTCTGTTTTAATTGGATTTGTTAAAGGAACAAAAGGGAATAGGTGCCTTACAATTAAAGTAAAATATTAAGATTATTAGTTTAACGGACTAGAAGTGCCTTGTTCATCAACAGCACATTCAAAACATGTGAACCAATCTTAACATAAGCAAAAGTTGAGGAACCCACAGCAGATCCAGGATCTGTGAACCCCATGAGGTGGGCGTTGGCTTCATTTCAACTAACAGATTAAGACAGACATGATTTTATTTCCTCCTCCTGCCCACCCCTCCCCCTTGAAGATAAGGAAACTGGCTTAGAGAAGCAGTATGGCAGAGTGGAAATACAGGGCTTTAGACCCCGGTGGGTGGGTGTGTTAGTCAACTTTTGGTTTCTATGACCAAAATATATGACCAGACCAACTTAGAGGAGGAAAGGTTTATTTGTCTCATGGTTTCAGAGATTCAGTCCATGTTTGGCCAGCTCCAAGGCAAAAATAGGGCACCAGGGTGTGGCAGAGGAAAGCTGATCAATTCATGACAGCCAGGAAGCAGAAAGAGAGGGTAGGGAGTAGGGAAGGGGCCAGGAGAAAGTAAATTCTTCCAGAGTAAGCCCCCAGTGATTTACTTCCTCTAGCCACACCCCACCTGCCTACAGTTACCATCCAGTAAATCCATTCAAATCATTAATCCATCAACTGGATTAATCTACATTCGCAGTTCTCATGGGGCAATCATTGCCCAAAAGCCCCACCTCTGGAATTGTCGACCATGTTTGTGTGTTGGGGTGGAGGCAACATTTCAGATCAAACCATAACACTCCATCCCTGACTCCCCACACACTATCCAAATGAGCCCAGTTGGCCTCCTGAGCCTCACTGAGCATCAGCTTCCATTCCTGGCAATAGGATAATAAATATGGCTGCTTCCCAAGGGTTGAGTGAGGGCAAGTGTGGGGGCCTTGGTTGTAACTTTGTAGGGGAGCAGGGAGCGTGGCATGGACAAAGTCAAGAAGGGACCACATCTGTTCAGGCCTGATGTCTGCAGGTTGACCAGTCTGGGCTCCAATCCTGGCTTTCTCCTTCCTCCTAGCAGGTAATAGTGGGTGAGTTGCCAAATTTCCTGTAGCCTCAGTTTCCTTGAGTATACCAAGGCAATGGGAGGATTCCCTGGGATAGAAATCCTGGGCTCCAGGAGGAGAGGTGCTCAGGTGGCGGGAGCTTCAGTGAAGGGGAGGCAATGGCAGTGGTTTTGACTGGAGCCCTGATTTGCCGAGGACAGTCACAGATGAGAAAGAGTGAGCCCGGTTAGCCATGCAGATTAGGAGGAGGTGGAAAGTCCTGTTGCCTGAGGTGTCCTGTGCTGTCCTGAGTCACCTGTGAGCTGGTTATGGGTGGGGCTGTGCTGTCACAGAGGGGCACGCAAGCGGTGGCTACAAGCCAGCAGAGGAGGGGGAGAGGGCAGGCAGACCTGACCATCATCCTTATTTCCCTTCAGAGGTGTTCTCTCAGAGCCATTCAGCCCCGCACCATCTATTGGACCGAAAAACCACGGTCCACCGCAGATGGCTGTCAGAAGCACACGGCCTTATGAGTGGGCACCTCACAGGATACCGAATGTGGAGGAGTATGCTCATCTCAGAAGCAGCTGAACTTTCTCCCTAGAACCTATGTGCTGATGAAAGGCACTGGAGACAGCGGTCTACTTTTTAAAGTGCTCATTCATTCATTCATTCATTCAGTGTGTGTGTGTGTGTGTTACTGAAGATTGAATTCAGGCACATTCTCCCTCTGAGCTACACCTCTAGCCCTTTTTATCTTTTAATTTTGAAACAGAGTCTCACTAAATTGTTGAGGACCCTCCCTAAGTTGCTGAGGCTGGCCTCAAACCTGAGATCCTTCTGTCTCAGCCTCCCAAGTACTGGGATTATAGATATGTGCCACCACATCCAGCCTACGTGCTACATTTTAAAGTGCATTGTTTGTGTGGAAAGCACCTGCTTTTCAGGAAATGCAGTGACTTCTAATCTTCAATTTCTTCTGTGGAAAATTTTCCTGTTCAAATTTTCCTTTTCTCTTCACATCTTTATGAAGTTTATTTGAAATTATTACTGAGCATTCAACAGTATCACCAGTAAGAGAGACCTCTGTCCTGATGACCCTGGGCAAACAGACATAACCGTTGGTAGGTTAATGGGAACAACAGCAACTTTGATTAGGATGAGGGAGCTCTTCAAAATCTTCCAAGCAAGGACAGTCGCCCATGTCTTAGCCGCTTGGTCTGTCCCTCCCCTGCGGTGTGAAAGCACTGGGAGAGCTCAGGCAGGGTGGGTGGGTACTTTGAGGCAGGTAGAACAGGCTCCACCCCACTTTCATTACCAGCCTGGTTTTGGTTATATAATGTATCTGAACTCAGTTTGTTGATCTGCAAAATAGACCAGTATATTGCAGGTTGTTGTAAAGAGTGAGGTGACACAGGTGTGTTGAGTGACAGTGTACAAACTATACTCAATGAATGGCAACTGTACCACAGTAAGAAGTGCCGAGATTCACCACAGCCCTGTATCCATTACCTCCCTTGAATTAGCAGCTCTGCTGGTTGTGGTGACACATGCCTGTTATCCGGCTACTTGAGAGGCTGAGATAGTAGGATCACAGGTTCGAGGCCAGCCTCAGCAATTTAAGAAAGACTCTTAGCAACTTAGCAAGACCTTGTTTCAAAATAAAAAATAAAAAGGGCTGGAGATGTAGCTCAGAGGGAGAGTGCCCTGTGTTCAATCTCCAGTGCCCCCCCCCCCAAAGTCTTTGCAACCTTTTAAGCACTTATAAACTAATAATAATAATAATACCAACAATTAAAACTTTATCTACTTTTAATCTCTAGGGCTTGCTGCAGTCCAAAGCAATTCACACATTCATCCATCCATGGAACAGTTTTGTGTGTGTGTGTGTGGTACTGGGGATTGAACCCAGAGGCATTGTACCTTTGAGCTACACCCCCAGCCTGATTTTATTTCTCATTTGGAAACAGGGTCTCACTAGGTTGATGAGAATCTCACCACTTGCTGAGGCTGTTCTCGAACCTGTGATCCTCCTATCTCAGCCTCCCAAGTACTGGGATTACAAGTGTATGCCACCACACCCAGTTCGAAGAACAGTTTTTAATTAGAGTTTTACTCTAGGTCAGGTCAGGTGATAGGCAGGGAACAAGGCAGACATCATTGTGGTTTTTGTGAACCATTTGAAGAGAAAGCAAACCAAACAAATTCCTCCTCTTTTAGCAAGTGCAAACTCTGTGTCCAATTGCCTTCTATGCATTATCTCATTTAATCCTCCCACTCTACTTCATAGAGAAAGCACTGAGGCCCTGACAGCCTGTCCCTTGTCAAAGTCACACAGTGCTCAAGAAGAGCCAGTCTGGTCTCTGTTTCCTTTTCTGTGCTCTGACTGCCAGCTGGGTTTCCATGAAAGTTGGACTTTACAGCATTCTGCCATGAATCTGACGACTTGGGCCTATCATGTTCTCCAGACGGTGGTGAGCTGAGGTAGGTCCTGCAGGAACTTTTGTTGTTTTCAGGGAAAACTCCATCCTATGGCTCCTCTCAACTAAAAAGAAGGCATGTGTGTGTCACTGGAGCCTGTTCTGAGGATTGGAGCCTGCCGTATTATCTAAAATTGGTAGAGAGCTTGGAAACTGGAAGCGGGCAATGAATGGGGCTGCCAGGAGCTGGAAGCAGGTGATAGCTCCTGCAGCAGGTGTGCAAGCCTTGTGTTCTACAGATGTAGGGAACTTGGAAACATCACCTAACTTTCATTCTGCAATCGCCCAGCTGAAGAGGAGGAAAGAGCATGAGGTCACTCTCAGCACTGAAAGCGCTGAAAGGAAGCTGGAGCCACCAAGCACCAGCACTAGCAAATCCTGTCTAGAGACCTCAGAGGCCCAGGCGCTTGCTCTGCAGGTAGACAGTGCTATCTCAGCATTTCCCTTCTCTTCTCGGGGCTGAGGCCCCAACCCACAAGGCATGTGAGTCCCCCCAGCTTGGAGGCTAGTAACAGCTCTGTCCCTCCCTGCAGGTGTGACTTTCTTTGTCCGAGTCCCATAACCTTCCTTAGTCTGCATGTTGTGACATAGGAGCTCTTATTCTGCATTTGATTCATGTAACATTCATACCATTCATAAACAGAGAACCTACACTGTGCCAGACCCTTGGCAAAGCAGCATAGTTTTTTTTTTTTTTCCTTGTTTTTGTGGTACTGCTGATTGAATATCCAGGGGCATTCTACCTCCAAACTACATCCCCAGCCCTATTTTATTTTTTATTTGGAAGCAGGGTCTCACTAAGTTGTGGAGGGCCTCAATTAGTTGCTGAGGCTTGCCTTGAACCTGTGATCCTCCTGTTTCAGCCTCCCAAGTACTGGGAGTACAGGCATGTACCTCCCCTCCACCCCCCCACCCCGGCTAGCAGCATAGTTTTTAACACACTAAAATTGGGTTCCTGTCCCAAAGCTGTGTTTATGGATTATCTTGGTCATCCACTGCAGGCCAAGCTTTTGATAGATAGTATGAAGGATTTTCTATGGAGTTTCTCATCCACCAGACAGACATAACAACTGAGGCGCAGAGAGGCCAAACAACTTGCCTGAAATCATGAAGACTCTACATAGAGCGCCTGTCTTTTCCCACCATACCTGTCATGGAAACAGAGACTAGAGGAATATGTTCTAGCATATTCCATGAAGAGTGTCTCTTTGCAAGACCCAGCTCAGCCTAGGACTTAACCACTTGTTAGCTGGTTTTAGTGGTCAGGATACCTTGTAGAAGGCATTTACTACCAGGCTTCTCAAAAGATAGATTGTTTCCCAAAACCCCATAGTTGACAGCAGTCAATAGAGGTCTGCTGAAGTTCCCTTGCTAGACTCAGCCTTCCCAAATGAGCAGGCATTTCCATTTCCCTACAGGGGTGATTCGCTGAGTGGGGACAGGCAGTGCACACACATGTGGCCACTTGCTGTGGGGCAGCCAAAACTGCTCTAGGAAACCCAGATTTGGGGGAAAAAAAAATCAAGTGTGACCTCAAAGCCTCCCCTGAGACTCCCACCTTCTGTCATAAGCTTGCCCATGGCCCAGAGAACACCCAGCCCTGTCCGGCTAGCCTCCCATCCTGGCTGGGGCTCAGGGCAAGCTGCCTCCTCTCCTTAATAATGCATCAGCTGGTGTCTGGGCTTTGTAAATAAAGCACACTAGGAGAGCAAGCATCTCCAAAGTCACTTACTCAAAGAGGAGAGAAAACAGCTGAGTTTGAAGCAGTTGTTGTTTGGCAAAATTAAAGCAGATCTGCAAACGCAGGGACAGAAACTTAGAGCAAAAACTTACCCCGGTTGTCCCCCAGTTCCTCCTCCTCTGCTGTGAAACTTTGTCGCCAGGCAACAGAGACTTGAGACCTGGAGCTAATTAGCATATCTTGACACCAGCAGCCAGCGCAGGAAGTGAAATGGGACCGCAGGCTCACAGGGCCTCCAAGACACTCAGACTTTCCACACAGCAGGGCTGACCCCCATTCCAAGGGCCTTTCAAGTTGGCTTTTTCTCCTGTTCAGTCAGAAAGGATTAGAGTTGGGGACATTGTCCAGAGGGGAAAAGCACAGATGTCCCTTTGAAGGGACAGGTACCTTCAATAACATTCTGTCCCAAGAAGTATGACCGAACTTCTTTCTAATTTGCAGACATACTCCTTTTCTGCTCTTTGGTTTGGGGAAGACTGTCTTCTATGTGTTTATTTACTTGGACATAATTATTTCTTGCAGTTTAGTAAAGCAACATAACCAGGATGCCCATAAAATCATGCAATTCTGTGATAATTTTCTTCTCAATTGACTCTATGTCTCTAAATACGGACAGGTTGTTTCTGAAACCTTCCCAATCTTGGATCCATACACAACACTCAGTCTGGGAGGCTTGGCTTTCCTGGTTGCTTCTATTGCATGACTCTCATGAATAAGGAAGGCCACAGAGAAAGTACTCATGCATTTTATGGTCTTTTTTTCCATTTCTTTTCTTTAGATTAAATTTCCAGTAATTGAGAAAATCAGCAAAAACAAGTTAAGCATTAGTGTTATTACACAGATAATAAAACAACATTGTAGAAAAATTAAAAATTGCATGTGTAGAAATAAAAACTAAAAAATGCTCTAATTTTCTCCATCCAGACATGTTAGAAATGAAATAATTAGCAAATGAGTTAAATAAATAATTTTAAATTCAAAGTTAATCTAAGCAATAAAGTTTTCAAGTACAACCAAAGTGAAATAAACTTCATTTAGAAATAAAAATGAAATGAACTATTAAAGAAGAGACAACTATAAAAACTTTGAATACATGAACCCCACCACTATTTCATTATTTAGATGAAAATAAAATAAAATACATCACTCAATTTAAACAGTAAATGAATTTAAATAAATTATCAAGTAAAGATAACTAGAAAATTAAAAATGACTCAGAATTCTACTGCCCAGTGTATTTCTAATTAGAATATACATAAAAATGCATAATATAAATTAGAAATAAATAAAAAACTCATAAAGCATAGATAAGCAAAAATAAAATAATTTTAAAGAAGAAAATATACAAGAAATACGTTTTAAAATGCATATATGTGGAACTTTGTAAAAACCACTTACAATTTCAGTAGCTAAATGTAACTTTTATGTTGAACAAACACCCAGAATTTTAATACATCTATAGCATCATGTCATGACATGGTTATGCAAGAATAATTCAATCAATTTGCTAATGCTCATTTTTTAACTGAATGTCTCCATACATATGTCAATTAAAACAGTTTTTGCAGGTTGCTGATTTTTAATGCAATCAGGACTAAGATTTTGTTTGTTTATTTGTTTGTTGTTGTCATTTTGTGGTACTGGAGATTGAACACAGGGGCTTTTTACCTCTGAGCCCTATTTTACCCCCAGCCCTATTTTTTTTTTTTTTATTTTAAATGGGATCTTGCTAAGTTACTACATACTAGCCTTGAACCTAAGCTCTTCCTTTACCACCCTCCCAACTACTGGGATTACAGGTGTGTACCACCATGTTGGACTTGTCCTTATTATTTGTCTTTGCTTCTGTGTTCTTTCTCCTTTTCCAAGGAAAGAGCTTGGTTTGTAGAATCAGGGCCGTTGGTCAGGGTCCAGTCCTGGCAGGTACTGTGAGCAGCTTAACGTGTCAGACATTCATGAGTACAGGCTCTGTTCCTCCCTGGAGCAGGCACCAGCAATAACTCTCTCTGGTCTGCACCCCATTCCTTCATCACCAACCTCCTCTTCCTCATCTGCACATGAAGACAACTACTATGTCACTGTGTCTTTGTGAAATACCTGTGCCATCTCTAATGCATTGGACAACTATCAAGTGCTATCATTATTAGGTCTAGAACCACATGCACAATTTCTACATGTTAGGAAAATGAAGAAAGATAGGGAGTTATAAAAGAGTCAATAACCTTTGATGCAGTAGGGAAATCTCTGATTTGAAAGAGTATGTGTGTCTCCTCATTAGCCTATTACCTAGATCTGAAAAATTAAGAGTCCAGGCTATCCCAAATTTGCTTCTGAGTATTAAAAAAAATAAAAGTGTTAAGGCCAATGCCAGTCTCTTGGCGAGACAGTGGTCACCCTGTGCCAAAAAGTGGTCCACAGCCACTAGCAGACATGCATTTCCAATTTCTCAAGATGAATGAATTTTCTTCTCACTGTGGTTTGTGTTTTTCAGGAATCTTAGCTCAGAAATCAAATCCTTCCATCACTCCCTAACCCCTTCCTCCATGTCCTCTTACCTGTCTTGCAAACAGGCACCACAATGTGGGTGAACTAGAGAGGCAGAGTACATGGAGAGGGGTCTGCTTCAGCTCAGAAGCCTAGGCTGACCTGGAGGCTATCCTTGGATGTCTTCCAGGTAGAGCTAGACCTGGACATCTAGTCCCAGAGGTGAGGGGGTGGAGGGGAAGAGGCCCCCAGAGTCCTTCCTGGGCTGAGAGGACACAGCCCACAGTCACACAAGTCTCTTGGCAGAGGTCATTTGGTCTGGGGGCCAACTGCCCTCCTCTGAAGGTCCTGTTATAGGATGGGCCCCACTCCTAGCCACTCCTCACTCCCAGCCATTCTGGAAGGCTGGCTTCCAGGTAGAAGGGAAGTGTTGGTCAGGTGGAGCCTTTCCAAGGAGGCAGAATGAAACCATGACACTGTGGCAGTTGGGGCCAGGAAGTCCCCAAGGTCCCATGGTAGCAGTGCTCAAGTTTCCAAAGCACTTGTGTAGAAGTAATCACAAAGGAGGCAGCATGGATAAAATTCATCCCTCAGAGGAAGGAGGGATTTGCACTGGTCTAACTATGGACCACCCACCAAATTCTGATTTGGAGGTTGCCTCTCCATCCAGCTGAGGGTGACTGGTATGTCTGGTGATGGGAATGGGTGGGGGGCTGCTAGGATGTCCTCAGGTAGCCTCAAGTCTCTGCTGGCTTTGAGTTCTGTTCTTTCTGACTCATGTCTTGAACAGGCCCCCACACCGTGAGACTCTCTTGCACATGTGACCCACTGGGTTGACAGAGCAGGTGATTGATCTGATCCACAAGCATCACAGTTATCCACAGATGGCCCAGAAGGGCACTGGCAGAGCTGAGCAGATCTTAACCGAAAAATCCCCACTCTTGCCACATTCTTCTTCCTCACAGAGTGGAGGAGAGTCGGTCTGATCTTGAACAGGGTCAGTACCTGCCAGAATCACCGTGGTCAGGGAGTCCTACGCCGTCACCTGTGCTGGCCTTTCCAGACCCAATGTCACACGTGTTCTCTCCCACTCCTGCAAGCATGGTCAGCGTGTAGGGGGTGAGATAGCAACAGTTTGGAGAGGGCTGGTGTCTCACCCAAAGGTCCCAGCCAAATGATGGAGATTGAATTGGGATTGATGTTTTCCTGACTCCAGAGCAAGAGCTCTTGTCTGCACTGTCTGCCGTAGAACTCAGGGGGGCTTTAGAAAGCCAAGAATCATCTTGGACATATTGTTTAATCTAAACATACCTGATCATGATGGGCATGTAGCTTGTTAGCTCTTGCAAAAATACTTTTTGTTGATCACCAAATATTTGCAACATTCACATGGACCATTTCAAGAGTTCTGTAATGGCTTTCAGATTAATATGATAGAAAAATAGCATTTAAAAAGGTAGAGCTTGTGTTTGGTTAGGTGTCTTGGCACTGCTGGTAATGGTACCAGCAAGGTGGGTTTTCTTCAGAGCTCATGGCCAATGATAGGAAGAACATGATGGGACATGGTGCTTCCTTCTTCACTCCATCCCACCTGAAGGCAACCTCACAAATGACCCTAGGTACAATGCGAGGACTTTCTCTGAAAGGGAGACAGCAGAGGCGGTCTCTCACTTGCTGGACCCTGGGAGGCTGCTTCTTCCCCACTCTTCTCACTCCTCTTCCACATTCTAAAATAGGGTAGCAAGGTTCAAAGGCTTCAGAACTCCAAGTCCACGTGCTCAAGGCTCTCGAGGCTCGGGACATCCTTGCACATCCTTGAGGGTTCAGGGTAGTGACCTCACTGTCTCTAGCCTGGGCTCTGTTCTCCAGAACTGGGGAGGGGGTAGGATCCATACATGGAGCCCAAGAACTGAATCTTTACTTGGGTCTTTGAAACTCATGCTATCAAGTTGAACACGTGTTGCCTGTTTGTTGTTCTGGCTGTTGTTTGCCTGGATACAATGGACCAAATAGATGACTTGGCTACTGGGGAGGAAGAGGTGAATCACAGCCTGGGAGTTGCTTTGTGCTTATGGAAAATCTTCAAGGAAAGAATTGAATAGGTGATACATGTGTAAGGGGAGAGGGTGTCAACATGAAGACAGGTGGCCCCTGTTGTGGTGCTCCAGTAGCCAGGCAGCCAGGCTTGTCGTGACTGAGGTCCAGGGGCAGGTGAGTCCCAGCAGGCTTGGCATGCCAGTGGAGCTTGTGGAGGATGGGGTCTGTGGGCAGAGGACTGTGAAGGAAGAGATGTGATTTGGTTTGGTTTGGTGGAATATCTTGAGCAGAGACCCAGACATGAGAGTAGAAGGAGAGTCTGAGTGTCATGGAGACAGAGGGGAAAGAAACAGTTAGAAAGGGGAATGAGAGGAAAGATGAAAGCCAAAGAACTGGGCTCTGTAAGTCCTTGCTGAGCAGAAGGGACATTTCAGGTGGAGAGGGTCCTCCACATGCCCTTCCCAACATCATGTTTTGCCTCTCTGTAGACTCTTTCCTCCAGATCAGGCCAATAATCGTACTGCCTCGGTTAAATTTGTATGTCTTAATTGTGGAAGTATAAATTGGTATAGCCTCTTAAGAGAACAATTTGGCAACAGATAGCAAAGTTGAAAATGCTCACACTTCTTTACCTAGTTGTGCCATAGCTAGAAATCCATCTCAAGGATACACTCAACAAAAGCCCCAGAGATTTGTATGCAAAGGTAGCCACAGAAACAAATGTCACTTGTGAGAACAAAGTCCACCCCAGGGCATAGGATGACATTCTGCAGCCCTAGAAATGAACTCCATAGAAAACATGAGCTGGTCTCTAGGAGTGCTGTCAATCAAGGGAGGCTGGGGGAAGAACTTCACATGTGATACGACTCTGGGTAGGATCAATTAAAAAAATGTTGCCGGGCGTGGTGGCGCACGCTTGTAATCCCAGCATTCGGGAGGCTGAGACCGGAGGATCCGGGTTCGCGGACAGCCTCAGCTACCTAGTGAGGCACTCGCAACTTAGTGAGACCCTGTTTCAAAATAAAGAATAAAAATAGGGCTGGGGGTGTAGCTCGGAGGTAGAATGCCCCTGAGTTCAATTCCCAGTACCGCAAAAAAAAAAAAAAA
>PVLC010007490.1:26851-63278 GCA_004027655.1 Graphiurus murinus | reverse complement strand
GAGTGCCTCACTAGGTAGCTGAGGCTGGCCGCGAACCCGGATCCTCCGGTCTCAGCCTCCCGAATGCTGGGATTACAAGCGTGCGCCACCACGCCCGGCTTTGGGTTTATTTTTTTGTTGTTGTTTTGAAACAAGGTCTTGTTAGATTGTGAGAGTCCCGCTAAGTTGCTGAGGCTGGCCTCAAACCTGCGATCCTTCTGTCTCAGCCTCCCAAGTCCTGGGATTACAGGCGGCACCCACCTCCTGCTGCCTGCAGGGCCCAGCTGCCCTGTGAGTCACACTGCCCCCCTCCCCCAGATCCCCCGCCCGACTCTTACCTGATCAGAGGCGTGCTGCTCTGATTTAGGGCCTTGAAAGCCAGAAAGCGCTCTCTGGCGCTCATCCGGGGCTTGTAGAAGCGCATCAGGCCTTCGAACTGCCTGTAGGAGATGCCAGCGGGCCTCTGGGAAAGAGGGGGACAGGGCGGGGAGTAGGAGGGAGCAGCGTTCAGACCTCCTCTCCCCGGGAGCCACTCCACACCCCAGCACAAGACCCCAGGGCGCTGCTCACTCTCCCACCGGCAGAGCTCCTGATCCCAAGTCGCTGGCTGCTCGGGCAAGGAAGGAGAGGGAAGACCAAGCCCTCCCGGCCCCGGCCCCGGCCCCAGCCCCTACCCGCTGGCTGATGAGCAGGCGGTAGGCATGCTGGATGGCGGTTCGCTTGTGCAACAGCAACGACTTGAACTTGCGTTTCTCGATGTCGTTGAAGGTGTCGAAGACCACGGCCAGGAGCTGTGAGGAGCAAGCATGGCCCTGCAGCCCCGCCCTGCATGGCAGGGCCCAGAGGGAACTTCAGGAGCCCCTGGCCGGCACCTCATAGCACTGGTCACAGTACCAAAACAACAACAAAAACCCACAAAGAAACACAAGACCGGATGGGCAGCCTCAACATCCCTGGCGCTGACGTGTGGTCAGGCACTGGCCTCCCGGCCCCATGTTGGTCGTGACCTGCCAGTGGTGGGAGACATGGCGACCCACCCTTGACAATACCCCCAAAGTCCTCAGTATACACGCAGGCTTTGGTGCCTCCTTCATGGAGTGTGTTCTAGGTCAGAGTGTCTGGTAAGTGAAGTAGAAATAACTACACAGGACGCTCCCGGCACGAGCTCTGGACAGCCTGTGGGCCACCCTAAGCTGTGCAGCGCGGGCACGACACTGCAGCACTCTGACGTGTTCAGTGCCTAATCGTCAGAGAGTCCCCTGGGCTGTGGTGTTAAGTCTTTTCATCCACTTGATTTTATTTTTGTGGTGCTGGGATTGAACTCAGGGGCATTCTCCCTCTTTTTTTTTTTTTTTTTTCTCGGTACTGGGGATTGAACTCAGGGGCGTTCTACCTTCAAGCTATACCTCCAGCCCTATTTTATATTCTTTATATTGAAACAGGGTCTCACTAAGTTGCAGAGTGCCTCACTAGGTAGCTGAGGCTGGCCGCGAACCCGGATCCTCCGGTCTCAGCCTCCCAAATGCTGGGATTACAAGTGTGCGCCACCACGCCTGGCTGGCATTCTCCCTTTTAAGCTAAACCCCCAGCCCTACTTTATTTTGTTATTTGGAAAAAAAGGTCTTGCTAAGTTGCTGAGGCTGGCCTCAAATCTGCAGTCCTCCTGTCTCAGTTTCCCAAGTACTGGGATGATAGACATGTGTCACCACACCCAGTTCATTCCATCTTTATATATAAACCTTTTTTTTTTTTTTTTTTTCAGTACTGGGAATTGAACTCAGGGGCATTCATAGGTAGAATGCCCCTGAGTTCAATCCCCAGCCCTATTTTCTATTAATTTTGAAACAGGGTCTCACTAAGTTGCGGAGTGCCTCACTAGGTAGCTGAGGCTGGCCGTGAACCCGGATCCTCCTGTCTTAGCCTCCCAAATGCTGGGACTACAAGCATGCACCATTACGCCCGGCTTAAACCCTTTTGCATGGTGCCTAGCTGAGGCTTAATAAACACCAGCCTTTCTAGTTACTTAATCAATGTCCGCCGTAAGAACCAGCAGATCCCAGGGCAGCCTTGGCTTAAAATCTAGCCCCATCCACAAGGGCGGTGGCGGCACTGACCTGGGAGGATGCTACTATGAGGGACGTCACAGAATGATCCCCAAATGCCACCACCGCTGACTACGAGTCTGGGCCCTTCTGGCCCGGCGTCCTGCCCCAGAGACTGGTGGCGGTCACTTACTAGGTTCATGATGAAGTAGAGCTCAATGGAGAGGTACACGATGAAGAAGACGCAGGACCAGGGGTTCCGGGAGTAGGAGGGCATCATCACATCTGGGAAACTGCATCTGCAGAGTCAGCCCGGGCCCGCACCGCCGCCTCCGCCTCCCCCGGGGTCCCAGCTTGCAGGACAGCCCCGGCTTCTGCACCCCCGCCCCCTTCTGCTTGTTCCCCGGGCCACTCCGGCCCCGACAGCACCCAGCGCCTGTGTGAAACGCTTTGCTGGGCAGGAGTGGGGAGGCCGGGAGGCCAAGGGGAGCCCGGACTCACTTGGCTGTGGTCAGAAGGACAAACAGACTGACGATGCTGTTCTCCAGGGTGCTGAAGTACTGGGGGGAGGGGGGAGGGCACTTTGAAGGGCGCGGTGTGGACAGCGGCCTGCAGCGCCGCCCCCGCCCGCCCTGCGTCCTCTCCCCTTCACCTTCCTGAACTCCATCCCTCTGGCAAACGCAGGCTGCTGCTGACTCGGGGGATTTTTTTTTTTTTTTTTTTTTTTCCCCTAGAGAGTCACATGTTTGGGCAATTAGCTTGGCTCTCCTCCGCTGCCCTCTGCCAGAAAGTTCCGACATTCCAAACCCGATCCTGGAACCGTCCCTCTCAAGGACAGGAAAGGAGACTGTCTGAGCTCTCGGGGAAAGACAGGACTCGGGCCGGGGTGACAGGGACCCTGGGGTGCCGGAAGCTGCGATGGGCAGGACGTCCCTTCCTAACCCGGCCATGGCTATCGTGGGCCTAGCCTCTCTTAAAAGAAGAGACAGAGACGTCGATTACTTACGGGGTCGGAAGGATTCGGGGAGAACAAGTAGAAACCTGGAATGTTCAGAAAAACAGATAAAAAAATGGGGTTAGAGCAGAGGTCGAAAACCCAGGCGTCCAAAGGATTGGAAGACTGAATGTAAATGAGCGTGGCGGGCCAAGGGAGGGCGGCAGGGCAGGGTGGGGACTGCGGCACCCAGGAGGACATGCGGTTGAAGGAGCAGGTGCTACCGCGCCAGATACCTGCTGCTGTGTGGGAAAGGGGCTCAAGGGCTGTCATGTCTATTCTTTTTTTTTTTTGTACAGGGATTAAACCCGGGGCATTCTACCTCCAGGCTACACCCTCAGACACATTTTATTTTATTTTATTTGTGTGTATGTGTGGTATGGGGGATTGAACCCAGGGGCATTCTACCTCCGAGCTACATCCCCAGTCCTATTTTTTATTCTTTATTTGGAAACAGAGTCTCACTAAGTTGTGGAGGGCCTCACTAAGTAGCTGAGGCTGGCCTCGAACCCAGATCCTCCTGTCTTAGCCTCTCAAGTACTGGGATGACAAGCATGAGCCACCACACCTGGCTGAGTCTATTCTTTAAAAAGGCTGGAAATCTGGATTTTTACGTAGTCTCATTTTTAAAAGCTGGCTCAGTTGTGATCTGGAATCCAGGCTGCTGGACTACAATCTTCAGCTTTGAGAATAGGATGGTGAAGTCGAATTCCTTTTGTTTTTTGTTGTTGTTGTTGTTGTTGTTGTTGTTTTGTTTTGCTTTGTTTTGGTACTAGGGATTGATTCAACCTAGGGACGTTCTACCTCCGAGCTACACCTCCAGATCTATTTTATTTTTATTTTGAAACAGGGTCTTGCTAGGTTGCTGAGAGTCTCACTACTTGCCAAGGCTGTCCTCGAACCTGCACTCCTCCTGTCTCAGCCTCCCAAATACTGACATTAAAGGTGTGCACCACCACGCCTGCCTGGCTAAGTCTAATTCCAAAGGGATCCTGCCATTCCCCTGCAGCCGACATCCTGGGGTGGGGACACTACCCCTCCCTCCCAGAATGAGCTATTCCCAAGACCTTGCCATGTGCGTGGGAAAGGGAGACACCGTCCTGGGGTGAAGTCAGTCCCACTGAGGACACACAAGTCCGACTCTGAGGAGCAGGATCCTCCCGTCTCAGCCTCCTAAGTACTGGGATTACAAGCGTGAGTCTCCACGCCCGGCAACTCAGAGCATTCTACTTCCAAGCCATACTATTTTATTTATTTTTTTTTTTATTTTGAAACAAGGTCTCATTAAGTTGCTGAGGGTCTTGCTAAATTGCTGAGATTGGCTTCAAACCTGTGATCCTCCTGTCTCAGCTTCCCAAGTACTGGGATTACAGGATGTGCCGTGGACTTGCACTGGGAGCGCGCACGCCTGCTGGTTCTAAGTCACCGTCTACAGGACCTTGTTATAGCAGCCTGGGGGACTCGGACGCTGTGACAGCGCATTCCTTCCTCGGCTGTGAACCGTGCCTGGGGCACACGGCCGGCCAGGCAGGAGCACTCACCGAGGATGGCGAAGATGATCATGAAGAAAAGCAGCAGCAGGAGGATGTCCATGAAGGGCGGCAGGGACTGGAAGATCTGCCGCAGGTTGCTGGGGAGAAAGATGGCGGCTGAGCGCGGGGCAGGTCCCGCCACGGCCTCCCGGGGTCCACGCTCCCGAGCTAGAATGCCAAACCCCCTGCACCCCAAAGTGACATGGTGCTTGGTGTGTTCTTATTGCAGCTGGTGCCCCCAATCCAGTGGGGGCAGGGGGAGCAAGGGCAGGTGTGGCGAGGACAGCCACCTCTACCTGTGACCCAGCCCCGGAGGGAAGGCCGCAGAAGCCCGGTGCCGGCTTCCAGGAACGGGGAGGGGAGAGGGTGAGGACACTGCAGGGCCACCGGGTCCCGGGACACTCGTTTCCAGCCCCGGGGATGGGCACAGGGGATAGACTGCTAGCCCACAATCACCAGCGGGACCCAGGCAAGACGTTTTCTGGATGGAGTCTCCAAGAATAAATCAACAAAGGGTCTGGTTTGAGTTCGGTCCGTGGACTTTGCTCAGTTGCCCGAGCGGGCTGGTGCTTCAGCGTCAGGACAAACGAGGGGCTCAGAGAGGAGGACGGGAGAGGGCCCTGGACCTGGACTCAGGGCAGCTTGCCCGCACGGGAGCGCACCTGCTCCGCCCAGCCTGGTGCGCATGGACCCGTGGCTAGCTGCCCAGCTCCTGGGCCACCTGCCCAGGGGTTCAGGCTCTACCCAGCAGTGCCCGGCCAGCCCTGGCCCCGCCTTACCGCCGGACGCCGCCGCAGTACCGACAGTCCACCAGGAAAATGCAGCGCAGCGCCCGGGTCACCCGCGCGTGGGACGTCTGCCGCACCAACACCACGATGGCCTCGATGAACTGCACCGCCAGCACGGAGGTCTGCGGGCGGCAGGCAGGGGCCATCAGCTCCTCCTGCAGGGCCCCCCCTCAATGCCCCCGGGAACGGTGACAGACACTGCGCGCTGGCCTCTCCGCCTCCCACAACAGCCAGCAGCCCCAGGAGAAGAGCCCTCCAGCTGCAGGAGCAGATGTGCAGCCCCGGGGGAAGGAAGCACAGAGGGACGCTCCCGTGGCCGTCTGCCGGTATTAACTGGAGCAAAACCTCTCCCTCGCCTGATGCTTCTCCCCGATACCTGCTCCCCTTGGAGGGCTGCGGCTCATTTCCATCTCTGCCCGCTTGGGGACATTTTCCTGGACAAGCGCACGCACTCTTCACTCCCTGACACGCTCCTATGATGCTAGGGGCTGGCCAGGCTGGGGCTGAAGCCCCTCTCTCTGGGACTGAGACCCCCTGTGTCCCATCTGGCTCAATGTGAAATGGGGAGAGCATGGCACCTCCCTCCAGGTGAGCGGGCACTGCCGCCTTGTGCTAATACTGACTTGCACGGCCACTGCCAGCGTCGCCAGGACACCGGGACCCAGCAAGGCTGGAGGCGTGGCGAAGACAGGGCCCTGGGTTATGTCCCTGCGTGCAGACTGGGCAGAAGACACGGGGTTGAAGGGTGCACGGGAGAAAGACGGACAGACGGACACGTCACCTTGACCATGGTCCGCTTGTGCCGGATGAAGGTGTGGAGGCCCAGCCATCGCAGTTTCATGCACAGCTCGAACACCACCACCATCAGGGCGAAGAGCTCGAGGGTGGCGTGCACCTGCGGCCAGAGGGGTGGAGATGGGTCCCGCCAGTCCCATCCAGGGCCACCTCCCTCTCTGTCCCAGCCTCTCCTGGGACCTGGAACGCTGGCTGCCCCAGGGTCCCCTTCCAACACACACACACACACACACACACACACACACACACACACACACACACACACAGCCCTGGCCCCGCATGCCAGACACAGCCTTGGAAATGGAGCGCTTCCCAGAACATCTAAATATAAGCTTGATATTTGAGAAGCAGACCTGCTGGTCCACACCATAAAAAAATCAGGAAAGAGCCCGAGGTTCAAGAGTGAGAGAAAAAAAAAAAAAGAGAGAGAGAGAGATAAGATAAAATTTTATATCTAGCCTTGCTCCAGGAAGGATTTCATATAATTTACAAAACACCCATAAAAGACATTAAAGCAGCAGGAACTCGGGGCTTAAAAAAACAGAAAGGAAGGGGGGAAACACCAGAATTTAATTGAAAATCCAAGCGTCTAAGAGACAAGGGCCATTAAACAGACAGTGGGCGCTACACTTCTCATTCCCCGCGTTGAACAGCGGCCTCAGGTCCGCTTGCGGTCTCTCTCTCTCTGCCTTTCTGGAACATTCCATCCTTTCCATCCTTTCGGGCTCCTGCCGTCGCCTGCCCCCCGACAGCGTGGCTCCCAGCCTCGGTCACTCACGTAAATGCCAAGCCGCAGCGCGGGGACGGCGGGCGCCTCGCACAGCGACAGCAGCAGTAGCAGCAGGGCCGTGAGCAGCTCCATCAGGTAGAAGAGGTGGTTGTGCGCGAAGAGGTAGGCGGCCAGCGCTTTGGCGTCCTTGGGGTGGGTGAAAAACTTGTCGTTGTTCTCGCCTTCCTGAAAAGATGGGAGGGCCGTGGGTGCCAGCCTGGAGGTGACACCGCACCAAGGAGGGCTGAGGCCGGCGGCCGGCAGCCAGGACTCGGGGACGTCAGGATGGTGGAAAAAGCTAAGTCTAAGCCGGGCGTGGTGGCGCACGCTTGTAATCCCAGCATTCGGGAGGCTGAGACCGGAGGATCCGGGTTCTTGGCCAGCCTCAGCTACCTAGTGAGGCATTCCGCAACTTAGTGAGACCCTGTTTCAAAAATAAAGAATAAAAAATAGGGCTGGAGTCGGGCATGGTGGCACACGCTTGTAATCCCAGCATTTGGGAGGCTGAAACCGGAGGATCCGGGTTCGCGGCCAGCCTCAGCTACTTAGTGAGGCACTCTGCAACTTAGTGAGACCCTGTTTCAAAATAAAGAATAAAAAAAAAAAATAGGGCTAAAAAAAGAAATAGGGCTGGGGGGTGTAGCTCGGAGGTAGAATGCCCCTGAGTTGAATCCCCAGTACTGCAAAAAAAAAAAAAAAAAAAGAAAGAAAGAAAGAAAAAAAAAAAAGAAAAAGCTAAGTCTTTTTTTTTTTGTACTGGGGATTAAAACAAGAGGCATTTTACCTCTGAGCTACACCCCCAGTCCCCCATTTTTTATTTTTTGTTTTGAAACAAGGTCTCAGTAGGTTGCTGAGACTCTTGCTAAGTTGCTGAGGTTGTCCTCGAACTCGAGATCCTCTGTCTCAGTCTCCCAAGTACTGGATTACAGGCGTGCACCACTACGCCCAGCTCTTACCCTCCATCTTTTTGGTGACAGCATCCTAGTGGGTATGAGATCGTGCAAAACAGTGGGCCTCACGTTCTACTCCTTCACCCTGACAGTAAAGACTTTGACAACCACGCCGGGACGAATCCGCCCTTGCCATGCCCGGGAACGCCGCCTCTGGGGAAGGCCCTGGCTGTGGGTTTGCAGGGGACCTCAGAGTGAGTCACTTCCTGAAGCTGGATATATTGCATTTGCAAAAAACAAAAGGCAAACCGCAGACCCGGCGGGGGCAGGCCAACAAAGGCACAGAGATCTCGCCATCAAACAGCGGGCACGCCGGGCCCGGCCCTGCGGTCTGCCCAGGGGCAGAGGAGGACACACACACACACACAGCAGCCTGGGAAGCTTCTGGTTCTAATTACTAAAAGAAAAGAAGAAGAAAAAAAACCCTGCAATTCTTGCGCAATCTCCTCCAACAAACAGCCAGGAAGGAAAGGGGGACCAGAGGAAACCACCAACATGAGGGCTTGGATTTGAACTCCAGGTCTTGGAATTGACACAAAAGAGATGGAGAGAAGGTCCCCAGCAGCCAAGACGGAAGGGGAGTGCTGCCCGTGTAACCAGGGCCTGCTGCAACCCCCCAGGAGGACGCCGGCCTGTGTCCTGGCTGCTGTTTCTGAACGGGCGGGCACGGCTGAACGCCAGGCCCCTGCTCTCTGCGCCCGGGGTCCAAGTTCACGCAGAAGCCAGCGCTGTCTCAGGGCAGCCACGGCGCTGAGCACAGGCTTCGTCAGGGTGACCAAGCTCACCGGCAGGATGTGGAGGGGAGGGGACCGCAGGGCACATGACACTCGGACCAGCAGCCCGGTCCAGGGGCCCCCGCAGCTAGGCCGCGAGCGCCACAGGGAAGCTGGGCCAGGCTCCAGCTGCATCCGCCCTCCAGGAGCGGAGCTGCTGCTCACGGGGGCTGAGTTCTGCTTTTATTTTTATTTTTTAATGATGCATTTTTCTTTTGTAAAAATAATCCAAATAATAAATTAAGTAGGGTTTTTTTTTTTTTTTTGTGTGTGTGTGTGTGTGTGTGTGTTTGTGTGTGGTACTGGGAATTGAACCCCGAGGCATTCTACCTCCAAGCTACACCCCCAGACAGACTTTATTTCTCATTTGGAAACAGTCTCACTAGGTTGCTCAGAGCCTCACTAAATTGCTGAGGCTGTCCTCGAACCTGCAATCTGCCTGTCTCAGCCTCCCAAGTAGTAGAATTACAATTGTGAGCTACCACATCTGGCTGTTTTTTGTTTTGTTTTGTTTTTAAGTGCTGGGTATCAGACCCGGAGCTTTGCACATGGTAAGCAAGTACTCTACCACTGAGATACACTGCCCAACCCCTACAGATTTTTTTTTCTTTCTTTCTTTTTTTTCATTTTTGATATTTGAAGACACGCAACTTGCTGCTGGGTGGCTTTGGAGACCACTGAGTCTCTCTGAGCTGCCGCATCTGTAAAGCAGGAGCTCATGTGAGCCTGGGAAAGATGTTATAAAGATTAGCAGGTGCCCCTCACAGTCTCATGTTTTAGCCGGCACACTTGTAATCCCAGCACCTGGGAGGCTGAGACAGGAGGATCACAGGTTCGAGGACAGCCTCAGCAAGTAGTGAGACTCTCATCAACCTAGTGAGACCCTGTTTCCAAATAAGAAATAAAATCGGGCTGGAAGGTAGAATACCTCTGAGTTCAATCCCCAGTATCTTACACACACACACACACACACACACACACACACACACACAAAGTCTCTCTCTCTTTTTTTTTTTTGCCGTACTGGGGATTGAACCCAGGGGCATTCTACCTCTGAGCTACACCCCCAGGCCTATTTTGTATTCTTTATTTTGAAACAGGGTCTCACTAAGTTGCAGAGGGCCTCACTAAGTAGCTGAGGCTGGCCGCGAAGCTGGATCCTCCGGTCTCAGCCTCCCAAGTACTGGGATTATAAGTGTGCGCCACCACACTCGGCTAAAGAAGGAATTATCACATCCCTAAGGTCTTCCAAATCTTTTTTTTTTTTTTTTTTTTTGGCGGCACTGGGGATTGAACCCAGGGCCTTGCGCATACTAGACAGGTGCTCTATGACTAGCTCTACCCCCAGCCCTTTTTATTTTCTTCTAAGACAGCATCCCACTAAATTGCTGAGGCTGGCCTCAAACATTCTTCCCTCCCTCCCTTCCTTCATTCCTTCCTTCCTCCCTCCCTTCCTTTCTTTCTCTTTTGCAGTACCTAGGGGCATTCTACCTCTGAGGTATAAGCCCAGCCTTATTTATTTTATTTTGAAACAAGGTCTCACTAAGTTACAGAGGGCCACATTAAGTTGCCGAGGGTGGCTTTGAACCTGCAATCCTCCCATCTCAGCTTCCCAAGTAATGGGATTAGAGATGTGAGCCACCACCCCTGGCTCTGGCTTTGAACTGTCGACCCTCACACCTGCCTCAGCTTCCCAAGTTGCAGGGATTACCCGAAGGCTTCCCCGAAGCCATTCCAATTCTGTGTTTTGGCCTCTCCCACACTATCAGTCAACCTCAGAGAAGAGGTTGCGTACAAGATAATCCTAGATCCTTAACAGTTCGTAAAAACATCCCTGAGACATTCCTTTGGTGTGTGTGTGTGATATTGAGGATTAAATCCAGAGGCAGTCTACCTTCTGGTTACACCCCCAGCCTGATTTTATTTCTTATCTGGAAACAGGGTTTCACTAGATTGATGAAAGGTCTCACTACTTGCTGAGGCTGTCCTCGAACCTGTGATCCTCCTGTCTCAGCCTCCCAAGTGCAGGGATTATAAATGTGCATCACCATGCCCAGCTTCCCTGAAACATGTCTATTGTCCTAACCTGAATCATAATCCATCTGCTTAGCACAGGTGAGTGACTCTATAAAACAAGAGAGACAAGCTAGGCGCAGTGGCGCAGAACTGGGGAGGCTGAGAAAGGAGAATCACAGTTTAAGGCCAGTACTTGGCAATTTAGCAAGACCCTGTTTCAAAATAAAAAAGATAAGCTGGGCGTGGTGGGGCATGCCTGTAATCCCAGTACCTGGGAGGCCGAGGATTGAAGGTTCAAGGCCAGCCTCAGCTACTTAGTGAGGCCCTCCACAACTTAATGAGAACCTGTTTCAAAATAAAAGAAAAAACTCAGGCTGGAGGTGTAGCTCGGAGGGAGAATGCCCCTGCGTTCCATCCCCAATACCACGAAAAATAAAATAAAATTTAAAAAAAGAAAGAAAGAAAGGAGGCTGGGGCCGGGCGTGGTGGCACACGCTTGTAATCCCAGCATTCGGGAGGCTGAGACCGGAGGATCTGGGTTCGCGGCCAACCTCAGCTACCTAGTGAGGCACTCCGCAACTTAGTGAGACTCGGTTTCAAAATAAAGAATAAAAAATAGGGCTGGGGGTGTAGCTCGGAGGTAGAATGCCCCTGAGTTCAATTCCCAGTACCGCAAAAAAAAAAAAAAAAAAAAAAGAAAGGAGGCTGGGGAGTGTAGCTCAGCCGTAGAATGCCTAGTACCTAAATAAATAAGTAAATAAATAGAAACAGAGATAGTTGAACATCTTGATACCCAATAAATATCTGAATTTAATTAAATCTCTCTCTCTTTTTTAAAATGACAAAACAAATACTTGTAATGGAAAAGTGCTTCACAGATAAAAGATTAGGGAAAATTCATCATTTGAATGGATCTTAGAAAACGTCTAGTTCCTCACCCAAACCCTATGAAGGGTCACCAGCAACTGAAATCCTACTATGACCAGAGTGTCAACAGGAAGGTTCCCCAGCCGGGCGTGGTGGCGCACACCTGTAATCCCTGTACTTGGGAGGCTAAGACAAGAGGAGCGCAGGGTCGAGGACAACCTCGGCAATTTAGTGAGACTCTTAGCAACCTTGAAGGTAGAATGTCCTTGCGTTCAATCCCCAGTACCACAAAAATAAATAAATAAATAAATAAATAAATAAATAAATAAATAGCCAGGCATGGTGGCGCACAACCTGTAATCCCAATACTTGGGAGGCTGACACAGGAGGATCGCAGGCTCAAGGACAGCCCCAGCAATTTAGTGAGACTTTCATCAACCTAATTAGATCCTGTTTCCAAATAAGAAATAAAGTTGGGTTGGGTCAGTAGCTCGAAGGTAGAATGCCTCTGGGTTCAATCCCCAGTACCACACACAAGACCAAAAAAAAAAAGAGAGAGAGAGAGAGAAAGATGAGAGAGAGAGACTAGTTGGAGGTGAGCAGCAGGAGCCCCATCCCCCTCCTCTCTCAGAGCCCCAACAGCCCCCCCCCCAGCCTGGGTGCAGAGAGCGGCCGGGTACTGACCGGGAGACACTCACCTGGAGGTAGATGGCTGCCTCTTGATAATTCATCTCCCAGTTGTGTCCGGTGGGGCTGGAAGGGGGACTCTCGACCCCGGAGACCAGACTGGGGGCTCGGGCATCGTTGGCGGCGTGGCTGTCCCCATCTGAATTGGAAGAGGAAGGACGGTCACTTACAGCCCGGCTCAGGAGGTCAGAGCACGTGGGGCAGCGGGGACTGCCGGTCACCCAGCCCCTCGTCCACACACAGCCTGCCATCTACGAGGAGGCGGTGCCCCGTGTGCCAATGACAGCAAGGAAGTGGGGCCGGGGACAGGCCTGTCCTTTCTCTGAAGTGAGAAAAGCAAGTACAAGTTTTGTTTTTGTTTGTTTTGTTTTTTGTTTGTTTGTTTGTTTTGGTACTGGAGACCAAACCCAGGGGCATTCTGCTTCTGAGCTCCACCCGGTCCTTTTTACTTTTTGTCTTGAAATAGGGTCTCGCTAGGTTGCTGAGGGTCTCGCTGAATTGCTGAGACTGTCCTCCAACCTGAGATCCTCCTGTCTCAGCCTCCCAAGAGAAAAGCAAGAAGAGCATATATGCCATGCTTTCTTCTGTGTAAAATGGAGAGGAAGCAAGAAAGCATATATATGTCTAGTCATCTTTGCAAAAAGGAACACAAGAAGGAAGAGTGAGAACTCAGGAAACCGGTCACCTGCATGGGCCAGGGAAGGGACAGTTGGTCACAAACAGGGAGGACTCTCCACAGAGTAAAGTCGCTGAGTCCACCCTGGGGGGGGGGGGTGTCATGGGGGTAGCAGCCTCAGGAGCAACTGTGGGGTTGAATAAAAATAAGGGGCAGTGGAAGCGTCCTCCCCCCCGGGGGCCACTGAGTGATTTTTGTTTTGTTTTGTTTTATTTTCCTGAGAAGGGGGTGTTGAGTCAATAAATTTGAGAATCTATGGTAGACTTTTTACTTTGGGAAGCATATTGAGATTATACTTACTTAGCGAGGCCCTAAGCAACTTAGTGAGACCTTATTTCAAAATAAAGAATAAGCCAGGCATGGTGGTGCACGCTTGTAATCCCAGCACTTGGGAGGCTGAGACTGGAGGATTAAAAATAAAAATAGGGCTGGGGGTGTAGCTCAGAGGTAGATGGAACTGGGTTCCATCCCCAGTTCTGCAAATGCAAAAAAACAAAAACAAAACAAAACCACAAACAAATCTCAAGTCCCTACGGATATCTATGGTAAACAGGGACACCAGGAAAGGGCTCTTCACCTGTTATCCGCCTGGGAAGATGCGAATCTAGGATGAACTTTGGGTCCCCCAGACCCACGCCCTAAATGATACACCTGCCGGAAGGTACGGAGTCAAGGGCGTGGAGACTGACCTGCAGGTTGGCAGGAGGCAGATGTATCAGGGTAATGCCTACACAGCAAGAGCAGGAGAACAGCGGGGTTCGTGGGGCTGCAGGGCCACAGAGGGGCTTTCCCACCAGAACTGCCAGGCGAGGGCGACTGGGTCTGGCCATGGCCAAGTTCTTCCTGCCTGTGTTTTCTATTGTACTGAGTTGAATTGCATTGTGTTTTGTGGTACTGGAGATTGAACCCAGGGGAATTCTACCTCTGCGCTACACCCTCAGCCCTTTTTATTATTTTCTTTTGAAACAGGGTTGTTTCACTAGGTTGCTGAGAGTCTTGCTAAGTTGCAGAAGCTGGCCTTGAACCTGTCTCAGTCTCCCAAGTACTGGGATTATAGGCGTGGGCTACCATGCCCGGCTCTTCCTGCGTGTGTGTGTGTGTGTGTGTGTGTGTGTGTGTGTGTGTGTGTCACTAGGGATTGAACCCAGGGGCATTCTACCTCTGGGCTACACCCCCAGCCCTATTTTGTATTCTTTATTTATTTATTTATTTTTTTTTCGGTACTGGGGATTGAACTAGGGGCTTTCTACCTCCGAGCTACACCCCCAGCCCTATTTTTTATTCTTTATTTTTGAAACCGAGTCTCACTAAGTTGCGGAGTGCCTCACTAGGTAGCTGAGGCTGGCCACGAACCCGGATCCTCCGGTCTCAGCCTCCCAAGTACTGGGATTGCAAGCATGTGCCACCATGTCTGACTCTTCCTGCCTATTTTTTTTTTTAAAAACAACTGCATTGGCAAGCAACAGAATGCACATATTTAAAGTGTACAATGTGGTGTGTGTGTGTGTGTGTGTGTGTGTGTGTGTGTGTGTGTGTGTGTGTCCGTGCGCACGTGCAGGGCTAGGGATGCAAACCCAGGGTTTTGATAAGTACATTTCTATGAAAGTACCACTACAATCAAGATGAAACATCTACACCCCTCTTGCCCTTTTGTCCAGCACCCCGATCTGCTGTCACTGGCCATCAATCAGCGTCTCTCAGAAAGGGAAGCATGCTGGGGGGAGAAGGGGTGTGCACGCCTGTAATCCCAGGATTTGGGAGGCTGAGACAGGAGGATCAAAGGTTGGAGGACAGCCTCGCCAATTTAGCGAGGCCCTTGGCAACTTAGCAAGATCCTGTTTCAAAATAAAAAAAATAAGTGCTGGGTGTGGTGGCGCATGCTAGTAATCCCAGCATTTGGAAGGCTGAGACTGGAGGATCCGGGTTCGAGGCCAGCCTCAGCTACCTAGTGAGGCACTCCGCAACTTAGTGAGACCCTGTTTCAAAATAAAGAATAAAAAATAGGGCTGGGGCTGTAGCTTGGAGGTAAAGTGCCCCCAGGTTCCATCCCCAGTACCACAAAAAATAAAAATAAATAAAAAAAAATAAAATAGGGGGTGGGGGTATAGCTCAGAGGTAGAATGACCCTGGGTTTAGCCTCCAGTACAATAAACAAACAAACAAACAAACGAATGAATGAATGAATGAATGAATGGCAGTCCCACAGGCTGCATTTTTTCTTTTGCTTTTCTTCTTTCACTCAGCATAATTATTTTAAAATTCACCCACATCACGTCATGTAACAGCAGTTCATTCCGTTTTATCGCTCAGTTGTAATTCCATTTTAATGAATGTACCACAGTCTCTCCATTTTCCTATTTATGGACATTCATATTTTCCTAGTTTTCAGCTACTCCAAATGAAGCTGCTAAAAACACCCATGTACCAGGCTTTGTATGGACACATGCTTTCATTTATTTTGGGTAAATAAATACCTGGAGGTGGAACAGCTAGATCACACATTTAACCTGTTAAGAAATGCCAAACCTTCCCCAAATGCCAAATGTTTTCCCAAATAATTGTACTGATCTATTTACGTTTCCACCAGGAGAGAGTTCCAGCTCCTCCGCACCCTCGCCAACCACTGGTATGTTCAGTCTTTTTAATTATAAGTTCTCTAAAAGGTATGTAGTGGAATCGCATTTTAAATCTCAGTGCTTTCAATCTGCATTTCCCTAACGACTAATAAGGTTGAACATCTGTCCAGATGTGTATCTGCCACTCATGCATTTTCTCTGAAGTGTCTGTCCAAATATTCTACCTGTTTCTTTATTGTGATATCTTCTTATTCCTGAACTATGAGAGTTCTTGTATGTATCTGGATACAAGTCCTTTATCAGATATATGACTTACAAACATTTTTTTTTTCTAGTTTCTCAGTTTGTGGCTTGTCTTCCCACTCTTTTAACAATACCTTTCAAAAGTCACTTTGAAACATAAATTCTAAAAATTTTAGCCAGGTGTGGTGGTGCATGGCCTCTTTTCTTCTTTCACTCAGCATAATTATTTCATGCTGAATGAAAGCATAAAATAATCCCAGTACTTGGGAGGCTGAGAGAGGAAGGCTGTCTCTCAAGTACTTGGGAGGCTGAGACAGGAAGATCACAGGTTCAAGACCAACTCAGAAACTTAGTGAGACTCTCAATAACCTAGCAATACTGTTTCAATATTAAAAAAAAAAAAAATTAAAGGTTGGGGATGTAGCTTGGAGGTAGGATGCCCCTGGGTTCAATCCTCAGCAGCATAAAAATTAATTGTTGGTCAATTTATCTTGATTAGTGCAGCTTTCCAAGTCTTAAAATCTAGCAGTATTATTCTTCCAACTTTATTCATCTTTTCAAAGTTATTTTGCATCTCTGTATGAATTTTAGAAGAGTCAATTTCAACAAAAAATAAAAATAAAAACCTGCTGAGATTGTGTTGAATTTATTGGGGAGAACTAACATCTTAAAACATCCATGAACATGGTATATCTCAGTTTATATAGATCTTTCATTTCTCTCAGCAATGTCATAGCTTTCAATGTATAGATCTTTTGCATTTTTTTGGGTAGATTTATCACTGAATGTTTTGTACTTTTACTGCTTCTGGAAATGAAGTTGCTCTTTAAAATTCCAATTGTGCCAGGAGTGGTGGCACATACTTGTAATCCTAGTACTCGGGGGCTGAAACAGGAGGATTACAAGTTCACCACCAGCCTCAACTACTCAGTGGGGCCCTCCACAACTTAGTGAGACCCTGTTTCAAAATAAAGAATAAAACATACGGCTAGGGTGTACCTCAGAGGTAGAATGCCCCTGGGTTCAATCCCGAGGACCGCAATAAAATAAAATAAAATTCCAGTTGTTTGTTGTTATTGTACTGAAATGCAATTGATTTTATATACTTGCCTTCTATTTTGCAACCTTGCTAAGCTCACTTACTAGGTCGGGTAGCTTCTTTTGCAGATTTCATTGGTTTTCCTATAGAGATGATCATGTTGTAAGAAAATACAGACAGCCGGGCGTGGTGGCGCACGCTTGTAATCCCAGCATTTGGGAGGCTGATACTGGAGAATCTGGGTTTGCGGCCAGCCTCAGCTACCTAGTGAGGCACTCCACAACTTAGTAAGACCCTGTTTCAAAATAAAGAATAAAAAATAAGGCTGGGGGTGCAGCTTGGAGGTAGAATGCCCAAGCTCAATCCCCAGTACCACACACACACACACAAAAAGAAAATACGGATAGCTTTGCTTCTTCCTTTCTAACCCAAATGCCTTTTGTTGTTCTTGCCAGTTCACAGACCTACTCCTCTGCACCAGGCTCCATCTCCACTACTAGGATGTGTGAGTAGGAGAATCCTCCTGGAAGGGAGGCAAGTAAGAAAAGAAATGCGTACTCCAGAGGCTGAGGAAGGAGGGTCACAAGTTCAAGGCTAGTCTGGGAAACTTAGAGAGACCCTGTCTCAAAATTAAAGAAAAAGAGGAAAAAAAAAAAAAAAAGGAACAAGGGGGCAGACAGCTCTGTCATCCTCTCTGTAATCCCATGGGGGATGTACTACTGCTAATTCTTTTTTTTTTTTTTTTTTGACCTGGGGATTGAACTCAGGGAATTCTACCTTCCTAGCCCTTTATAAAATTGTTGTTGTGGTGTTTTTGCTTTGTTTTGCAGTACTGGGGATAGAACCCAGGGATATTCTACCTCTGAGCTACACCCCTAGCCCTATTTTTTATTCTTTATTTTGAAATGGGGTCTCACTAAGTTGCAGAGGGCCTCACTAAGTAGCTGAGGCTGGCTGCAAACTCGGATCCTCCTGTCTCAGCCTCCCAAAGTACTGGGATTACAAGCGTGTGCCACCATGCCCGGCTTCCTTTTTTTTTTTTTTTTTTTTTTTTGTGGTACTGGGGATTGAACTCAGGGGCATTCTCCCTCCAAGCTATACCCCCAGCCCTATTTTGTTTTCTTTATTTTGAAACCGAGCCTCACTAAGTTGCGGAGTGCCTCACTAGGTAGCTGAGGTTGGCCGCGAACCCGGATCCTCTGGTCTCAGCCTCCCAAATGCTGGGATTACAAGCGTGCGCCACCACGCCCGGCTTTTTTTTTTTTTTTTTAAGACAGCATCTTGCTAAGTTGTTGAGAGTCTCACTAAGTTGCTGAGGCTGGACTAGAACCTTTGATCCTCCTGTCTCAGGCGTGCAGCACTGTACCCAGCTTCCTATTGCCAACTCTACCGCACAATTCTAGTTACGTGCATGAGATCACACTGCGGCCGGGCTGCTTGGAGAGGGCACTGGCATCTTTTTTAGCACACACGGAAACCTCTCCAGCTTCCTGATTAACCGTGGCCCACAAATCTATCTAGAAGCAGCTCAGCTTCTGCTAAAGTAACCAATGCGAACACTTCAAGGGCATATTCTGAGTGTCAGACACTACTCTGAGCACTTCATATGCAGTGAACAGTTCCATCTTCACAACAAACCTACGAGGTAGGTACCATTTGCACCCCATTTTACAAAAGACACGAGCGAAGCAGATGTACAAGGACATGCCCAGGGTCTCGCATTTAGAAAGCGACAGGCCAGATAATGACGGAGGTCTGAGCTCAGAACCCCTGTGCTGAGCTGCGGGGCAGTGCACGCTTGTCATCCCAGTACTTGGGAGGCTGAGACCAGAGGATCCGGGTTCGCGGCCAGCCTCAGCTACTTAGTGAGGCACTCCGCAACTTAGTGAGACCCGGTTTCAAAATAAAGAATAAAAAATAGGGCTGGGGGTAGAGGTAGAATGCCTCTGGGTTCCATCCCTAGTAATGAAAAAAAAGAGGCACTTGGTAAAGGAGGAGAGAAGGCTATCTTCCTTGGCCTGCAGAACAGCAGCATCAATGCAGGGACTCAGGACAGGAGGGGGCTCAGGGAGTGAGGAGGCGCCTCCCTCCCAGGACGATGCAGGATGGTTCCCCAGACGCTGCCTGCGCCTGAACCTGGCGGTCACGCATCCCTGGCCATCACACGTCGTATATGTGTATCAAGCTATCAAATATAAATAGGTACAAATATTGTACATCAATTTTTTTTTTTATTATTTCATGCTGGGACTTGAACCCAGGGGCATTCTGCCTCTGAACTGTACCCTCAGCCCTATTTAATTAAATTAATCAATTTTTTTTTAAAAACAAGGTCTCACTAAGTTGCTGAAGCTGGCTGGCCTCGAACCTGTGATCCTCCTGTCTCAGCCTCCCCAGTAGCACTGGAATAAGATGTGTACACCACAACGCCCAGCTTATATGTCATTTTTTTTTTGAAAGCTCACTTCTCACTGGCTCCTCTGTGCCACAGCCTCAACAAAGCAACCCCTCCCCCCACTCGTCTCCTCACTCCTGGGCCTGCTCCTCTATTTTTTTAACTTTTATTTATTTTGTGTGCGGTACTGGGGATTGAACCAGTGGCATTCTATCTCCGAGCTACACCCCCAGCCCTATTTTATTTTTATTTTGAAACAGGGTCTCGATAGGTTGATGAGAATCTCAACCTCCTGAGGCTGTCCTCGAACCTGTGATCCTCCTGTCTCAGCCTCCCAAGTACTGGGATTATAAGTGTGCGCCACCATGCCTGGCCCAATTCCTCTGTTGACTATTTCCTACACCAGTCACAGATATTGTGTGTGTGTGTGTGTAAACTTTTAAATGTGGTATTTCAATATTGTTAAAACAAAAAAAAAACTAGAGCTGAGCGTGGTGGCACATGCTTGTAATCCCAGCATTTGGGAGGCTGAGACCGGAGGATCCGGGTTCGAGGCCAGCCTCAGCTACCTAGTGAGGCACTCCGCAACTTAGTGAGACCCGGTTTCAAAATAAAGAATAAAAAATAGGGCTGGGGGTATAGCTTGGAGGTAGAATGCCCCTGAGTTCAACCCCCAGTACCGAAAAAAAAAAAAAAAAAAAAAAAAAACTAGAGTCAGCATGGTGGCACAGAACTTGGGAGACTGAGACAGTAGGATCACAGGTTCAAGGTCAGTCTCAGCAACTTGGTAAGGCTGTCAGCAACTTAATGAAACCCAATTTCAAAATAAAAAGGGCTAAGTCAGGCATGGTGGCACACACTTGTAATTCCAGTACTTGGGAGGCTAAGACAGGAGGATCGAAGGTTTGCTGCCAGCGACTTAGTGAGACCCTGTTTCAAAATAAAGATGAAAAAAAAGGGGTCGAAGCCAGGCGTGGTGGCACACACCTGTAATCCCAGTACTTGGGAGGCTGGGACTGAAGGATGACAGATTCGTGGACAACCTCAGCTACCTAGTGAGGCTCTCTGCAACTTTGTGAGACCCTGTTTCAAAAATAAAGAATAAAGAATAGGGCTGGGGGTGTAGTTTGGAGGTAGAATGCCCCTGGGTTCAATGTCCAGTACCGAAAAAAAAAAAAAAAAAATTGGGCTGAGGGTATAGCTCGGAGGTAAAATGCCCCTGGGTTCAATCTCCAGTACTGTAAAAAAAATAAATAAATAAATAAATAAATAAATAAATAAATAAATAAATAAATAGAAGGGCTGAGGGTATAGAAATAAAGAAAGGAAGGAAGGAATGAAGGAAGAAAGGAAGGGAGGAAAGAAAGAAAGAAAAAAAGGAAAAAGAAAGAATGAAAGAAAGAAGGGGGAGGCATGATCTCTATATTTTTAAAGATCATTCTTCTAAAGATTGGCTGTTAGGGACTATTTAGTAGAAGAGTAATTTCTGGTAGAACCTTAAAAAAGAAAAGAGGAAAAACACGACTTAAGAGCTCAGAGGAAAGAAAAGCGCGGCCTCCCCTCGCAGGGCACTCTGTTCTGCGCGGCTGACCATTCAACCTGACACTGTCAGAAAACAGAGCTTGGCGTGCTCGCGAAGGCCTGAACGGCGAGTGCGGCGGCTTGTGTGTGGCCGTCACGCAGGGACCGGGCTGGAAGGCCCTTGGTTACACGGCCCCGCTGAGGGGCTTTTCAAGAAAGCCACAGGCGTTCTGGAAAAGCGTCCTTGGGCCCAGGCTGGTGGCACATTTAGGGATTACAGAAAGGGCAGGCGAGGCGGGCGGGGAGCCGCTGTCCCTCCCATTCCTTTTATGTGTGGATTTTGGTGCACCCAGGTCCAAGGGCGCTTTCTGTCCCTGAGGAGGCAGAGCTGGCCGCTGCGGGGCCCAGTTCCCTGCTCAGTCTGAGCGAGGGGTGGAAGGGATCCAACTCCCACGTACCTATTGTCCTGGTATCAGGTGTGCTCAAAGGCTCCTTGGCTTCCAAAGGGGGAGGTGATTAAGGCGAAGACAGAGGAGACAGGGGAGGGGGGCGCTGGAGCATGTCGGGGTACAGGCCACGGTGGCCATGGTGGCGTCGGGTCCCAGTGCGACGAGATGGGGTGGTGAGCCCCGAGGACGTGCGATCCCTGAAGGTTGAGCCCCTGCTTTGGGGGGAACCGACCCCAGGCTGCCCAGCCCCTGGGAATGCTCCTCCTCAGACGGGAATGAGAGGTGAGCGGGGCCTCCCACGCTCCGACTGCTCACCGCTGGACATGAAGACCCTCTCTCTGTTCCCCACCCAGAGGCCCAGGATCAAGCCGACTGGGTCTGCTCCAGGACCTCCACCTAGACAGCTGCAGACCTAGACAGCGCCCACCTGCCCTGTGACCTGTGAACCCTGCCCGTGACCTCCTGCACCCGGCTCTGCGCTTCCTGGGAGAAACAGAGGCTCCCAGATCTCCAAAAAAAAATGATGGCGCTGATACCGCAGTGGCTGGGACAGGCCCTCTCCAGCTGTCACAACCCCATGGCCTCTGACTTTGGCCCCGACCTTGCCTGGAGCAGGGATGCATCTTCTAGGCGCACGGAAAGGCGAGGACCAGAGTGGACTGCAAGGTTCCAGCCGGACAGGCTGGGAGGACGCCATCACGGGGCGCTTGGGAGCCCGGGCCTCCATGGCCTCCTGCAGAAGCATGACAGCCAGCCCTTGCCTCTGCATCCCGGCCTCCTTGTCTGGGAAGCAACTGAGCTGGAAACTCGGAGGGAAGGAGAGCGGGGACAGGAGGCAAGGGTGGAGACAGAAGGAGACTCTCAGCTCTCTTGAAGTCAGTGAGCGTCTCCACTCGCCGGCTTCAGAGGCTGTGGGAGGCCAAGCAGATGCATTCCTGGCAAGCAGGAAGACGGCATCCTGAGCCTCCGGGGAAAGGTCCACGGAGGGAAACAGTGTGTCCTGCACTTTTGGTGCCCCGGGCAGAGCGCTCTCCTGTGACGACAAGACCCAAAGAACAGGCACGCCTTTTGGGCCCACAGATCTTGGCCACTAACAACTTATGCGCCCCCTCAACCCCTGAATCTCCCTCCCCAATACTGGCATCAGCCCCAGGGAGGTGAACTGGGAGACAGGGGACAAGGAGCAGGAGGAAACCGCTTTGCTACAAAACCACGGCTCGAAATGACTGGGGCGCAAGATGCAGGCAGGCCAGGGTGACCTGTGTACACAGATGGCCTGCTTCCCCCGCGCTGATGTAACAGGCCCGGCAGCTCCCCGCAAACAGCTGGCTGCTTTGCATGCAGCCTCTGAAATGACCCTGCAGGGAATCCAAGGTTTCCGTTTGCTGGAGCCCAGCGTGCAGCAGCATCCTGGCGCTGCTGGGTAAATAGAAGCAGTTTCCATATGCCGGCCATAAAGGCGCACCAGGGAGGGGGAAGCCAGCGAGAGAGAGAGAGAGAGAGAGAGAGAGAGAGAGAGAGAGAGAGAGAGAGAGATGGAGTGGGCAGGGAGGGCTTCACCTCCCTCTCATCCTGCAGGTGCAGGGTCAGCTCGGGCTGGGTAAACCACCACAGGGGGTGGGGGTCCTGGGGAGAGGGGTCACTTTGAATAAAAGGCCGGAGTGCAACTCCTGGAAGGCAGCTCTGATGAGAAAGAATCCAAGAGTGACCTGGCCGCATGGACGATCTCTCTGGCCCCACTCCGCTCCTCCCTCCTTTCTAGCTCATGTTCTTAAGTGCTCGCCTCTCCTGCGGTCTTCTCTCTCCCTGTCTCTTTTGTGTGTGTGTGTGGTGCTGGGATGCAACCCAGAGCCTGTCACGTGCCTGAGCTAGGCAAGCGCTCTGCCACTGCGCGACACCCCCGGCTCCCCGCGCTTTCTTAAACACACACCCCTGCACCCGCTTTTGCGTCCTCTCGGAGACAAATATAGCCCTGGACGCCCCAGTTCACCCTGCTGGGCCCCTCCCGCCCCCATCTCACTCCCCAGCGCCCTGGTTTCTTCATTCGTAAACTGGGCCCCGTGCCAGCCCCGCTCCCAACACTGCAGAGCCCACTGTGAATTCCCACAAAGCACACTCCGGAAACCAGGGCCCGCCAGAATGACAAGGAGCAATTGCCCAACCACTGGCCAGTCGTCTCGGAGAGCCCCACTCCATGGGAAAAAGCTGGGAGAGGGGAGAAAATCAGGCAGTGTGGCTCGGGAGCTTTATAGGCACGGCAGATCACCGTGCTTCTGCGCCGGCTGGCGCTTCAAAGCCCCACACCAAAGCCGGGCGTCAGACACGGCAGGAAGACAACAGAACGCGCTTTCCCCTCTGCCCGGGCCCTCTCTTTCTGGAAATTGGCTGCAAGATGTCACGGAGAGAGGGCCTACATTTTCAAAGCACATCAGAAACGGCTCCAAAGCCGGCGGAGCCCAGGCAAACACGCCGTCCCCCAGCACGCAGACCTGGCACCGAGCCCTCCCCGAATGGCTGGCACAAGCCCAGACCTGTCCAGCCAACGCCAGAGGAGGAATGGGAGGCTTGACAGGACGGTAACCGGGGTCAGATGCGGTTGCAAAGGCCAGGCCAGTGCCCCGTGCCCCCACCTGACGGGGACATAAGTGGCCAAGTCCAAAGGGAATGACAGGTGTGGCCAGGCCCCAGGGGACTTGGCAGCGGAAGGGCCGGAAGAGTCAGGGCAGCGGCTATAAACAGAGGAAGTGGGAAGGCAGGAGGGCGCAGACCAGGAACAACGCGATCCAGGAATCAGTCGGGAGCAGAGGAGCGTGCAGCGGGGGAGGGCTAGGAAAGAGGGCTCGAGGAAGTCACCGAAGGCCCCGGTGCCCTCCTGTGCTGCCTGCCCCAAACCCACACAGGAGGACCTCCCAAGAGGACACGGGAGGCTGCAGGCACGGCCTGGACAGCATCCTAGGGATTTTTTTGTTTGTTTTTTGCAATATGGGGATTGAACCAGAGGAGCTCTACCACTGAACTACACCCCAGCCTTTGTTTTTTGTTTTGTTTTGTTTTGTTTTTTGGTGGTACTAGAGATTAAATCCAAGAGCATTTTACCTCTGAGCTACATTCCCAGTCCTAATTTATTTCTATTTATTTATTTATTTATTTATTGTGGTACTGGGGATTGAACCGAAGGGCATTCTGCCTCTGAGCTACACCCCCAGTCCTATTTTTTACTCTTTATTTTGAAACAGGGTCTCACTAAGTTGCGGAGAGCCTCACTAGGTAGCTGAGGCTGGCCTCGAACCTGAGATCCTCCTGTCTCAAGCCTCCCAAGTACTGGGATTAGAAGGATGCGCCACCACACCTGGCTTTATTTTAGTTTTATTTTGAAACAGGGTCTCACTAGGTTGATGAGAGTCTCACTATTTGCCGAGGCTGTCCTCGAACCTGTGCTCCTCTTGTCTCAGCCTCCCAAGTACTGGGATCATAGGCATGCGCCACTGGGCCCGGCTTACTGAGAACTTTTCTTTTGTAGGCCCAGGGCTCTGCACGCCACGTATTAACTCATAATTTCTTGCAATATGCATGAGGAAGATATCAAAATTACCTTTTTTTTTTGGTACGTGTATGTGGTACTGGGGATTGAACCCGGGGGCATTCTACCTCTGAGCTATACCCCCAGCCCTATTTAATTTTTTGTTTTGGAAAAGGGTCTCCCTAGGTTGCTGAGAGTCTTGCTACATTGCTGTGCAGACCTGCCATTGGGAAATGCATAGCCCATGTATCAACTCTATTCCACAGGGACAAAACCCTTCCTTCCTTCCTTCCTTCCTTCCTTCCTTCCTTCCTTCCTTCCTTCCTTCCTTCCTGCTTTTTTTCTTTTGTGGTACTGGGGGTTGAACCCAGGGACAGTCTCCCTCCAAGCTACACCTCCAGGTCTCACTAGGTTATGAAAAATCTCACTATTGCTGAGGCTGGCCTCAAATCAGCGATCCTCCTGTCTCAGCCTCCCTCGTACTGGGACTACAGATGTGCACCACCGCTCCCATCAGGTTCCATTTCTGCCCGAGGGCAGGTCACATTCGCCAGGGGCCACTGAGGCCCTGGGCATCATCTAACCCTCCCGGCCACCCTTCCCGAGACAGAGAACAGTGTCTGGTCCCTGCCGCTGGTGCACGCCTTGCAGAGGAGCACGGGGAGTTCCTGGAGAGACAGGACACGACTCCTTTAGACCATGAAGGTCAAGACCCAGCATGGACGGCACTGCCTGCTCCTGTGCCACCGGGGGGCTTCTGCTCCCTCCCTGTCTCCCTCCCGAGTGCCAGGTGCAGGGTGCCGGGGTCTTTAACCAGCACCGCGCGGCCCCCGCATTTCACCCTCGAGCGGCTGCACACGGAGGCGCGCACACCCCGCTGCTCTCAGCAGAGAGTGCGGCACCTGCGCCGACATCTGTCCTGTCTTCACTTGGAAGCATCAGAAATGGCTAATTGTGAACCGCAGACACAGGGACACGGGGATAGGGAAAGAGCCAGCCAGCGGGACGCAAGCGTTTCCTCTCCCACCAGCGCTCTCCGGGCCACGCTAGCCCCTATCCAGCGGCTGCATGGGCGGGCCGGCCCAGCTCCCACCAACGGCGGCCGGGCCCCGGCATCTGGGGCTGCTGTGCTGCAGGTGACTCTGTTCCAAAAAGCGGCAACACTGGGCAAAGCGATACCACGAGGAAGCAGTGGCCGGGAGGGGTGACAGCTCTCCTGCAGAGAGCTCCAGGGCTTGGGCACACCACTTCTCCAGGGGACACATCCCTTGGGCAGCCGCCGACCAGGCACGGGGCGGAGTCTTTCCTGGCTTTTGCCTCAGTTTCCCTTTTTTTTTTTTTTGCGGTACTGGGGGTTGAACCCAAGGGCATTCTACCTCTGAGCTCCACCTCCAGCCCTATTTTATATTTTTTATTTTGAAACGGGGTCTCACTAAGTTGCGGAGGGCCTCACTAAGTAGCTGAGGCTGGCTGCGAACCCGGATCCTCCGGTCTCAGCCTCCCAAATGCTGGGATTACAAGCGTGTGCCACCACGCCCAGCTATATTCTTTTTTTTTTTTTTTTATTCTTTATTTTGAAACCGAGTCTCACTAAATTGCGGAATGCCTCACTAGGTAGCTGAGGCTGGCCGCGAACCCGGATCCTCTGGTCTCAACCTCCCCAATGCTGGGATTACAAGCGTGCGCCACCACGCCCGGCTTATATTCTTTATTTTGAAACGGTGTCTCACTGAGTTGTGGAGGACCTCACTAAGTAGCTAAGGCTGGCTGCGAACCCGGATCCTCCAGTCTCAGCCTCCCAAGCTCAGCTTCCCTTTCTGATGAACTGGGAGGGCAGCCCAAAAGAGGCATCAGAAAGAAAATATACTATAATAGGGACCTAAAGGATGGCAGGAGACAGTGCTGCTTGATTTGAATTCTCCCAGCAATGCAACCAGGATAGTGGTCGGTCAAAGAACTCAGCTATTGTCGGCGATTGCCACAATAGGATACTTAAGGCTCCTGTTCATATTACTTAAAAGGAAGTCAGAGCATTTAATCCAAGGAAGAAGGGGCTCAAGTCCTCAAAGGAGAGAAACCTTTGATGACTACTCAGGGGCACAGGGGGGCAACCTTGCTACTTTGTTGATAATGAAACCCTGATACATTATTATTTGTGGTTTCCTTTATTGAGCTGTAATGTGATATATGATACAAAGTTTCCCACTTAATCTCTTGTGGGTTTTTCTTGGTACTGGGGATTGAACCCAGGGGCATTCTACCTCTGAGCTACAACAGCCCAATTTTATTTTTTCATTCTGAAATAGGGTCTCACTAAGTTGTGGAGGGCCTCACTAAACTGCTGAAGCTGGCCTTGAATCTGTGATCCTCCTGTTTCAGCCTTCCAAGTACCGGGATTACTGGAGTGTATCACCACATCTGGCCCTGTTTAATTTTTTTTTTTTTTTTTTGGTTCTAGAGATTAAACCCAAGGATATTATACCTCTGAGCTATGACCTCAGCCCTTTTTACTTTTATTTTGAAACAAGATCTCGCTAAATTGTTGAGGGCCTCGCTAAATTGCTGCAGCTGGCCTCGAACCTGCGATCCTCCTATCTCAGCCTCCAAGTACCAGGATTACAGGAGTGCACCACCGCACCTGGCCCCATTTAATCTTTTTTTTTTTTTTTTTTTTGCGGTACTGGGGATTGAACTCAGAGGCATTCTACCTCCGAGCTATGCCCCCAGCCCTATTTTTTATTCTTTATTTTGAAACCGAGTCTCACTAAGTTGCGGAGTGCCTCACTAGGTAGCTGAGGCTGGCCGCGAACCCAGATCCTCCGGTCTCAGCCTCCCGAATGCTGGGATTACAAGCGGGCGCCACCACACCCAGCTCCCCATTTAATCTTTATTATCAACCCTGCCTATATATATTCTTGTGCCCATTTTACAGATGCAGAAGCTGAGGCTACGGAAGAAACAAGCTTAACGCCTCATTCAAAGTTGCTCAGCTACCAAGAGAGGATGCTTAGAAATTCAGTCCCCTCCTTTGCAGTAGACTGAGCAGCTGAAGAAATGCTAGGATGGGGCAGAGTATCAGAGAATTGCATCACTCAGTAACACATGCACATTCCCACAGCCCGGAATCCTTCCCAAACCAACCATCCCATATCCACATTTGTAAGCCTCTCCCCACGCCGGGTCAGTGTCTGGTCTCCAAGAGGAAAAAGGAAAAAAAAAAAAAAAAAAAGCAATGAGAGCAAACAGGCCGAATGGAGTTTGGCACCAACAAAATCTGAGCCCGGGTGAGGTAACCAGACTGGCTGCAGGACGAGCTTGACAACTGTCAACCCCAAACAACAAGGCGAGCCAGCCAAGCGCGCGCTGCCGAAGAGGGGACCCTCGAGAGTCACAGAGAAAAGACATCACGCTCGCCGACGACCACCCACGGGCGAAAGCCAGCGCACCCGGCGGCTTGGCGCGCTGCCAAGCCATTAGCCGGCACGGAGCACACTCGCTCTGCCCGAGCTGATGTTCAGCAAGAGCTAAAGGAATAAGACAAATAAAATGGAACGGCCATCTACCAAAGAGACAGATTTAAAAAAGGGAGAGTGCAGCGGTCTGCGGATGGTGGCCAGGGGGCAGGGGTCAGAGGTCAGGCAAGGCGGGGTCCAGCGCCCGGGCTATCACGGAACACCTGCAGGGGCTGAGACAGCGGCTCCCAGGGGCAGCTGGCCCCGCCCGCCCCGCTGCCGCTGTTTCCACCTGGAGTCTCTTAGTTACTCCAAATGGTTCCAGGAGCTAGCTAAGCTGTGACAGACAGAGCCACCCAGGACACTGGGTGGTTTTGTAACCTGGTGACTCACCCCCAGATATATCTCTTTATGTCTATTTAATTAAGCGCCTGGGCTTTGTGTACAAAAGACCTGGTCCCTGCCTTTGCAAAACTTGTACTACCAGAAAGAGGCGCAGTGTCAGAACATCTCAGCACAAAAAGCCACAATCTGAGGGATCACATGGGGCTGGGCGCCCGACCTTTCCACCCTGGCCCACCCAGCCATCTCCAACAGGCATCGAGAAGACAATAGAAAGAAACCCACGAGCTGGGAAAGTCTCCACCGAAGGGAGCCGATGCAGATGAACAGGGAGGCCTTACTCATCCTCTGCAAGGGCTCTTGGCCAACTCAGCCCTGCGCCCGTATCTAAAATGATCAAATCCGCCCCAAATCCCATTTTCTCACAACCTTTAGGAATTCATCACACCGCACGGCAAAGCCCAAGTCAACACATGGACTCCATCGCACCCAGGAGCTGGGGAGGACGTTAACTGGCTAGGGAGAGACAGGCGAGAAGGACTCGGGCGGGGTGTGGTAGTCCACACCTGTCATCCCAGTACTTGGGAGGCTGAGATACGAGGACCACAGGTTCAAGACCGGCCTTGGCAACTTAGCAAGACTCTCAGGAACTTAGTGAGACCTTGTCTCAAAATAAAAAATAAAAAGGGCTAGGGGTGTAACTCAAGAGGCAGAATGTCCCTGGGTTCAATTACCAGTACCACACACACACACACACAAAATCAATCAATCAATCAATCAGGGGAGATCAGAAAATTTTATTTTTTTATATTTATTTTTTGTGTGTGTGGTACTAGAGATTGAACCAGGGGCATTCTACCTCCAAGCTACACCCCCAGCCCTATTTTATTTTTATTCTGAAACAGAGTCTTGCTAGGTTGATGAGTCTCACTACTTGCTGAGGCTGTCCTTGAACCTGTGATCCCCCTATCTCAGCCTCCTAAGTACTGGGATTACAGGTATGTGCCACCATGCCCAGCTAGAAAAAAAATTTTTTTTTTTTTTAATTTGCAATCCAAATATGGGAAATGTATTCTCAGATGTCAACTCAATACTAGAAAGGTGTGTGAGGACAGGCCTCTTCACTGACGGGAGGGGGACGGAGCACAGAGCTGGGGGGGCTGAGCAGAGAGGGAGCGGCCGGATCACCCAGTCAGCCGGGCTCAGGGTGCAGCATCCAGTCTGGAGCTGTGCAGAGCCATGGGGTTTTTTTTTTTGGTTTTGTTTTGTGTTCAGTTTTTTTGCTTACTAAGGATTAAACCCAGGGCATTCTACCTTGAAGCTACACCCCCAGCCCTATTTTTGATTCTTTTTTTTTTTTTTTTTTTGCGGTACTGGGGACTGAACTCAGGGGCATTCTACCTCCGAGCTATACCCCCAGCCCTATTTTTTATTCTTTATTTTGAAACAGGGTCTCACTAAGCCGCAAACCCGGATCCTCCAGTCTCAGCCTCACAAATGCTGGGATTACAAGCGTGCGCCACCACGCCCGGCTCTATTTTTAATTCTTTATTTTGAAACAGGGTCTCACTAAATTGGGAAGGGCCTCACTAGGTAGCTGAGGCTGGCGGGGAACCTGGATCCTCCTGTCTCAGCCTCCCAAGTACTGGAATTACAAGCCTGTGCCACCACGCCCAGCAGAACCGTGTTTTCTTAATCAGGAGAGTGGGCCTGGATCTGGGGGTCCCTTCTGATCCCCAGGGCAGGGCCTGGTGACCTGAGACAGGGCAGAGCAGGAGAGGCGGGCGGGGCTACAGAATAGCCAAGCATCACACACACACACACACACACACACACACACACACTCATACACACACACACACTCACACACCACACACACACACTCATACCACACACACACACACATACACACTCACACACACACACTCACACACACACACACACTCACACACACACACACACTCACACACACTCACACACACACACACACTCACACACCACACACACACACACACTCTGTTCCCCGGCCAGGGAAGGCTCTAATCTGGGAGGCGCCCTCCCTCCTGCCCCAGGCCAGGGCGGCCTGCGTCCCCACGGCTCAGCTTTGTCTAGAAATTTCCTGAGTGTCCCGGAGAGGAAGGAACAGAGCTGGGCTTCCAGGCTGTCCACACCCACCCTGGGAAAGCTCTGAGGCGGGTCAGGGAGTGAATCCAGAACTCTGCTTCCTGCCACGGCCTAGACCCTGGGGCTTCCTCCCCACCCGCCTCCAATCTCCAGGGAGAAAAGTCACTCTATTCAGGGCTGACCTGGCCCAGGTTCTAACCTTGCGGGTTATGGTGAGCTGCAGGCGGTATCCAGAGGTGGCCAGTGCGAAGCCGTTCCGCCATCCGCTCAACTCCAGCCCAACACCCCGAGCAAGGGGCTCCTCTGCCTGATCAAGCAGGTCCAAAGTCCTGCCAGGGGCGCTCCAGGCTCTCACAAAAACAGCCTACCTGCCTGACCCCTGACCCCTGACCCCTGACCCCAACTACAATGGCTGACCTCCACCAAGTCGGGCCTTTGGAGAGCCAGAGAGTGGACTCATTAGAGGCATGCGGCCTTGTTTAAACCTCGGAACGGTCCTAGTATAGTGTCATCTCATGGGTGAGGAAAGCAGAGCTGAGAGGGGGAATGTCACGTGCCCGGGGTCTAGCAGTGATGGCCTTGCTTTCACACTCTGGCCAGCCGGTCCGACCCAGGGGACAGGTTCTTACCCACGCTCCACCCCACCCGCCCCTCCTAACCTCTGCGCTCCATTTCCCCTGCCAGGGAGGTGCCCCTCTCCCCAGGACCCCAGATCACGCTGGTCCACGTGGATCTGCCACCCCCTTAAAAGAGCTTCCCCCCTCTGGCTCGCCAGCCTCCGCTGGAGTGCCGGACCAGAATTCACCCCAGGGGCGGCAAACCCAAGGCGACGACCGACCGGCAACAGGGTTAAGCTCCCCACAGTGAGACCAAGCACAACGGCTGCCTGGTGACTCACGGCACTCTTAAAACGCTGCTTGGGCCCAAAGGAATCGGCACCGCTGGGTCCCTGGGCCGCCGCCACGCCACCTGGCCTTGCCGCTCATTCCCAACCACTCTGCAGGCAGCCTGGGAGAATTTTCAGACACTCTGCAGGCCTGGCTTCTGCACCCCCCAGGATGAAGTCCCCGCTCCTCTGCGTGGCCCTGGGGTACGGGTGAGGAGAACCTCAAGGGTGGGCTCCAACTCTCTCCCCACCTCCACCCCAAGCACCCCCCGCACCCGCCTGCCCACCCCACCACACGGGCCCTCTGCGCCCCAGTCTTTCTTCGGGGACAGTCTTTCGCTTCCTGCTCGCTGTCCCTTTAAAGACTCAGCACAGCCAGGCTTCATCTCTCTGGAGTCTTTCCAGGTCCGCCAAGCCCACCAGACACGTTGGAGCCACTTGGTGCTGGCCCTGTCCCTCCCCTAAGCCCTCTTACAACACACCGCCCCCTCAGAAGTGGCCCGCTAGCCAGGAGGGCGTGGTGGCACATCCTCGTAATCCCAGCATTCAGGAGGCTGAGACCGGAGGATCTGGGTTCGAGGTCAGCCTCAGCTACCTAGTGAGGCACTCCACAACTTAGTGAGACTCGGTTTCAAAATAAAAGAATAAAAAATAGGGCTGGGGGTATAGCTCAGAGGTAGAATGCCCCTGGGTTCAATCCCCAGTACCGCAAAAAAAAAAAAAAAAAAAAAGTGGCCCGCTACACACTCACTCCTGTGATGGCCACCAAATTGTGATCCTTCTCACGCTACAACTATGTCCGATATGTTTCTTTCGTTCTTTTGTTTTGTTTTGTTTCTGATACTGAGGCATCCTACTTCCAAGCTATACCCCAGCCCCATTTTATTTATTTGTAAACAGGGTCTCAACTAGGCTGAGAGCCTAAGTTGCCGAGGCTGGCTTTGAACCTGTGATCCTCCTATGTCAGCTTCCCAAGCACTGGGATTACAAGGGTGTGCCACCATGCCCGGCTCACATTTCTGTCTTATAGCCTCCACAGCAGTTGCTCTAAGTCCTAAAGAAACTCGCGCTGGCCATTTGCAAAACTCTATTTAGCTTTTCAGTAGACAAGAAGGTGAGGATTTAAAACGGGAAAGAGAATAAGAAGGAAAGCTGGACGTGGTGGCAAATGCCTGTAATCCCAGTAGCTGTTTATTTATTTATTTATTTAGTTAGTTAGTTAGTTATTTAGTTAGTTAGTTATTATTGGAACTGGAAGTTGAACCCAGGGCATTCTACCTCCAAGCTATACCTCCATCCTTATTATACTTTTTATTTTGAAACAGGGTCTCACTAAGTTGCAGAAGACCTCAAAGTAGCTTAGGCTGGTCACAAACATGCAATCCTCCTGTCTCAGCCTCCCAAGTCCTGAGATTACAAGTGTGTGCCACCACACCCAGCTGCACTATTTTATTTTATTCATTTTATTTATTTATATTTTTGCAGTACTGGGGATTGAACCCAGGGGCATTCTACCTCCGAGCTACATCCTCAGCCCTATTTTTTACTCTTTATTTTGAAACAGAGTCCCACTAAGTTGCTGAGGGCCACTAAGTAGTGAGTATAAACCTGTGATCCTCCTGTCTCAGCCTCCCAAGTACTTGGATTACAAACACACGCCACCATGTTTAAAACGGGGTCTCGCTAAGTTGCGGAGGGCCTTGCTAAATTGCTGAGTCTGGCCATGGGCCTGCAATCTTCCTGCCTCAGCCTCCCAAGTACTGGAATTACAGGCATGCACCACTGTTGCCTGCAGAAAGTTGAATTAAAATAAAACAAAGAAAAAGCAAGAAACCAACTTCCCAAGAGAAATCCTAAAACCCTACCTCTTTCATAGAGCATCCCTTCCGAGTGGGGGCGTTAGCTAAGAGACTAGCTCTGGAGCCAGAAATCCTGGGTTCAAGCAGCTCGTGAGCTTGGGTAGGGTTCAACCACCGGGAGCCTCGTTTCTCCTTCTGCAGGGAAGGCCCCCGAGCTCAGAAATCTACTAGGAGGACCAAGTGACACGGACGACACCCGCCAAGTGCTTTGCCCACTGCCTGGAGCAGGGCAGGGGCCCGACAGTCAGAGGTCATTGTGACCAGCATGTACTTTCTTCCCCAGATGGCCCTGACCGGGAAGAGCAGGGTTTTGATGGGGGGAAAGACTCCAGCCAGGGGTTTGGGGCAGCTCCCTGCGCACAAATGCGGGATGGGGCCCTGTCTCCCCAGGTCTGGTCCTGGGTGTGCAGCTCCCTCCCTGGGCCTCGTGCTGTAATCCGAGGCAGCCCCAGGGAGGACACTGCAACCAGACACTAGCTGTGAGCCACCCGAGCCGTCCTGTGTCCCCCTCCCCGACCCGGAGGCTGGGAGGCCGGGAAGCCAACAGTTCTGGCTCATGAAGCACTTTCAAAGCAAATGTGAACTCGGGTCTCCCCAGGGTGGTCGGGGAGACTGCACAGCAGGCGCGCAGCCCGCGCCCAGCTGCCGCCACCGCGTTCACACGCAGCGACCTTCTGCGCGGGGAGGGAAGATGGCATTTCCTGGTGGGGGGCCCGAGGCAACAGACAGGATCCCCTCGTGAAGACACGCAGGGCTGAGGGCGGGAGAGGCTCCGGCCCAGCGTGCTGGGTGCTTGCTCATTTTTACGGGGGCCACCGACAGCGCGGTGGCACCCGGCATTCTGCCTGGCGAGGGACTAGAAGAGCCAGGGGAAGGACTCAGGCAGAGCCCCGTGCCCAGGCGCTAGGGGAGGCCGAGGAAATCGAATTGCTGCCTGGTCTCCAGCTGCCAGCCGCCCCAGCTTCCCCGAAGGGCGGCGGCCACCTTCCGGGCCAGGAGTGAGGTGCGGTGGACTACGCTTTGGCCTGGGTTGGGCACCCAGCTCACAGTGGACACTCCCCAAAAGCAGCCCAGATTCTGGCCATGATCATAATGCATCTATTTTTTTTTTTTTTGGTGCTACTGGGGGTTGAACCCTGAGGCATTCTATCTCCGAGCTACACCTCCTGTTCTCTTTTATTTTTAGTTGGAAACAGGGTCTCGATAGATTGCTGAGAGTCTCACTACTTGCTGAGGCTGTCCTCGAACCTGTGATCCTCCTACCGTAGCCTCCTGAGTACTGGGATCACAATCGTGCACCACCACGCGTGGCTGAGAGCCAACCGAGTGATCACACTGCGGCCTCAGGAGTTCCTGCGCTGAGCTGACAGCTGGAAACCGTCTCCGCCCCATTCTGTAGGCGGAGGCTGGGAGAAGCCGCAGTCCGGTCTGTACTCGGCCAGGACTGGGAGTCTGGAGCCTCTGCGGAGACCACACTCTCCGCCACGCAGGGTCTGACAAGTGACAAAGCTGTGTGAGTCCCTTGGGCATCCTTCGCCCTTTGACAAAGTCGCTGGGGATGCCGGGTCAGAAAGCCACGGAGTCAGATTTCTGCCACATGGCTTGCTTTGGGTGCACCAGCCTTCAGCGGTAACTGCTCCTTCTCAGAGTCTCTGGGCCACATCTGCCCCCAGGCCAACCACTCTGGCCCACTGTGTGTGTGTGTGGTTTAGGGCACTGAATCTAGGGGCATTCTACCTCTGAGCTACACCTCTAGCCCTATTTTTTTTTTTTTTTTTTTTTTGAAACAGGTCTCACTAAGTTGTAGAGGGCCTCACTAAATAGCTGAGGCTGGCCGAGAACCTGCGATCCTCCTGTCTCAGCCTCCCAAGTCCTGGGTTTACAAGCGTGCGCCACCACACTGGCTTCTGGCCCACCTTGACTGAGCCTGGTACCCGCTGGCTTTGGCTGCAGGAAGACTCTGGAAAAGGAGCCAGGCCGTCATGTGCCCTGTGCTCTAGGACACTCCCAAATGCATGCCAGGTATCAAGATGGAGGGTGGGGGGGTCTCTGTTCTGTCACGTAGGCCTCATCCTGCATGGCTTCTCACCGGCACCAAAGCGGCTCAAAGACTGGGTACCCTGCTCCTATCCTCAACCCTGACACCCAGGTGCAGGCCTCCTGGAAACGGTGGGAAGGCAGAGCCGGTGCGGCCAGGACTGCCCTGGAAAAGAGTGCCCAGAGGATTCACTTGTGCTCCAGACCGCCGGCCAACGGGCATTGCAGACAACCGAGCTTAACCCCGCCAAACGCCAGCCCCAGGGACCGGCCCCAAAGTTGTTCCTCATTTCCAAGCTTTAAATACCTCCGCTCCTACCTGCCTCCTTCATCAACCTGACACAGCGCTCCCCGTGAGTCATTCATTACCAGCCTCGCAGCCGCTCTGCGAGCCCAAAGATTATGCATCGCGGGCAAAATCCACGCTTGTCCAAATAAGGAGAAAACCCCAAACCTTCCAGTTTCCTGAGCGGCCAGGGCTCTAGCATAGGGTTAAAGGTCACGGATGGCACAGGCAGATCCCTGAGTCGCACAAAGGCTAGGAGTGCTTCGGGTTGAACCTTGTCCCCTCAAGATTTATATGTTGACATCCTCACTTCTAGTATCTCAGAATGTGCGCCAGGGTCTTTAAAGAGACAGTGGCTGGGCGCCGTGGTGCGTGCCAGTAATCCCAGTACTTGTAAGGCTGAGACAGGAGGATCGCAGGTTTGCAGCCAACCTCAGCAACTTAGTGAGGCTCTCAGCAACTTAGCAAGACAGTTTCAAAATTAAAAAATAAAATAAAATAAGGCGAGTGTGGTGGTGCACGCTTGTTATCCCACAACTTGGGAGGCTGAGACAGGAGGATTCCAGGTTTACGGCCAGTCTCAGCTACTTAGTGAGGCCCTGTTGCAAAATAAAGAATAAAAAATAGGGCTGGGGAGCCGGGCGTGGTGGCGCACGCTTGTAATCCCAGCATTTGGGAGGCTGAGACCGGAGGATCCGGGTTCGCGGCCAGCCTCAGCTACCTAGTGAGGCACTCCGCAACTTAGTGAGACTTGGTTTCAAAATAAAGAATAAAAAATAGGACTGGGGGTGTAGCTCGGAGGTAGAATGCCCCTGAGTTCAATCGCCAGT
>PVLC010007490.1:8789-26751 GCA_004027655.1 Graphiurus murinus | reverse complement strand
TAGGGCTGGGGGTGTAGCTCGGAGGGTTGAGTTCAATCCCCAGCAACCACACACACACACACACACACACACACACACACACACACACACACACACACCAGAGGCCCAAGCTCCCTGGAGGCCCCCACCCTTTGGAAGCCGGCTTGGTTCTCGGGGCTCACGGCTCTTGACCTGTTGCTGCCAACTGGGCTAAGGACCTCAGTCCTCAGCACCTCGAGGGTTTACAGCAGCCATGTGCTGGGGCCGATGGCGGGGTCCCCAGGACAACGAGCTGAGTTGGGAGAAATGGGGGTCAAGCTGGGCGTGGTGGAACATGCTTATAATCCCAGTAGTTGGGAGGCTGAGACAGGAGGATCGTAGGTTCAAATCCAGCCTCAGCAACTTGGAGAGACTTTCAGCAACCTAGCGAGACCCTGTTTCCAAATAAGAAATAAAATTGGGCTGGGGACCTAGCTTATAGAATGCCTCTGGGTTCAATCCCCAGTACCAAAAAAAAGAAAAAAAAGAAATGGGGGTCAAACTGCTGGTGAGGAGAAGAAACGGGATGCTGCCGGTGTCTGAGGAGAGTTTCAGTGGCCCCACCAGCCGCAAGGCCCCCCAAAACAACAAGGCTTATTTTGCACGTGATTTAAGGAGTCCCTACATACTGTAAGCACTGAGCGCTATACAGATGCACGGGACTCAGTAGGTGACCAGAACGTCAAACAAGTAATTGCCACACACTAAGCTACTGGTAATAATGAAAGCTTAACCAAGACACCAGAGCAGAAGGGAGCAGAGGGTACTTGGCTCTGTCGGGAGGGGAAGATCAGCAAAGGCTTCAAAGAGATGGTGTCAGAGGCAGGGTTTTCAGAGCCCCAGAGCAAGGAAGAAGGTAGAAAACGCATTCTAGGCAGACAAGCTGTAGAGGTTTAAGGACTCAAGAGGCTGAGACAGGAGGATGGCAGATTCAAGGCCAGGCTCAGCAACTCAGTGAGGTTGTCAGCAACTTAGGGAGACCCTTGTTTCCAACTAAAAAATAAAATCAGGCTCGGGGTGTAACTCAGAGGTAAAATGCCCCTGGGTTCAATCCCCAATACCACAAAATGAAAGAGAGAGAGAGAGGGAAATAAAGAAGAGAGAGAGAGGGAAAGGGGGAGGGAGAGGAAAAGGAGAGGAGAAAAGAGAAAAGAATGCACAATATACAGGGGACTCTGAGCCAGAAGCAGCGTGGATATTGTGGTACGAGGCAGGAAACGGGACTGGTCAAGCAAGAAGACACTAGGACACACACGGCCAGCGAGAGCTTGGCCCGCGTCCTGTAGGGGCGGGAAGGGCCGGAGGACTTAAACGCAGGGAAATTACCAGGTTGGCTCTGCGTCAGGCTGGCTGCTCGCACAGCGGGGACGAGAAACCTTAGGAGGCGGGTCAGTGCCAGAATTTCCGGAGGACCGAGGAGACCCGGGCGAGGCATGGAGGGCCTCTGCAGCCGCACCCAGCCTGGCTTGGTGGGTTACACCCACTGCTTCTTAGGTTTTAGCAAATAACCCAGTAAGAGTGGGAGAAAAGAAAAGGAAACATTGAGGTACTGTGCAGAATACACCAAATCTCTGGTGGTTAGGGATGTTTTTCTCTATTTTTTTTTTTTTACTTATTTTATGTATGTATTTATTTATTTATTGTGGTACTGGGAATTGAACAAGAGGCAAGCTACACCCCCAGCCCTACTTATTTTTTTATTTTGAAACAGGGTCTCACTAAGTTGCTGAGGGTCTCGCTAAGTTGCTGAGGCTGCCCTCAAACCTGTGATCCTCTTGTCTCAGTCTCCCAAGTACTGGAATTACAGGTATGCACCAGGCTGGGCTATTTCTTTTTTCTTTTTTTTTTTTTTTGGTATAGGAGATTGAACCCAGGGGCATTCTACCTCTGAACCACACCCCCCTGCCCCGCGCCTTTTTTTTTTTTTTTTTTTTTTTGTACTGGGGAGTGAACCCAGAGACATTCTACCTCCAAGCTACATCCCCAGGCCAATTTCATTTCTTATTTGGAAACAGGGTCTCACTAAGTTGCTGAGAGCCTCACTAAGTTGCCGCCGAGGCTGACCTCCAACCTTTGATCTCCCTGTCTCAGTCTCCCAAATACTGGGATTGATTACAAGCATGAGCCACCACACCCAGCTATTTTTGGTTTTCTGAAACAGGGTCTTGCTAGGTTGCTGAGAGCCTCACTACTTGCTGAGGCTCTCCTCAGACCTGCCATCCTCCTGTCTCAGCCTCCCAAATACTAGGATTACATGCACGTACCACCATGCCGGGCTATTTCTCCATTCTTTTTTATTTTTCGGTACTGGGAATAGAACTCAGAGGCATTCTACTTCCGAGCTACACCCCCAGTCCTATTTTTTATTCTTTATTTTGAAACAGGGTCTCACTAAGTTGCGGAGTGCCTCACTAGGTAGCTGAGGCTGGCCGCGAACCCGGATCCTCCAGTCTCAGCCTCCCGAATGCTGGGATCACAAGCGTGCGCCACCACGCCCGGCTTCTTTCTCCATTCTTAAGAAACACATCAAAACGAGCCGCTGACTTGAGCAGGACAGGCGCTGCCTCGCAGAGGTGAGCTCCTCTGTCTCTCTGGCCTATTTTCTGCTCCTCAAGATCGGGCACCACTTAGAGCCAGATCTGGACACAGAACTGGGGTGCTCGCCCCGTGGATCCCCCACAGGACAGCTGGACACCCTACTGTCAGCTCGGACTCTAGGAAAGGATCTAAAAGTGGCACCGGCCACGACACTCTGGGTGAGGTCTAGAATCTCAAGCTTGGCTACTGACAGCCATGAGCCACCCCCGGCATTCGAACGCCCTCCCTCCAGTCCATTCCCCAGGCATGGGGCAGCCTCTACCGCTGAGACCAGGGTGCGTTCAGGGCCCAGACTGAAAATTTTCTTTTCTTTCTTTTTTTTTTTTTTTTTTTTTGCGGTACTGGGGATTGAACTCAGGGGCATTCTACCTTCGAGCTATACCCCTAGCCCTATTTTTTATTCTTTATTTTGAAACCGAGTCTCACTAAGTTGCGGTGTGCCTCACTAGGTAGCTGAGGCTGGGCGCGAACCCGATCCTCCGGTCTCAGCCTCCCGAATGCTGGGATTACAAGCGTGCGCCACCACGCCCGGCTGAAAATTTTATTTTCAAGTTAAAAAAATTTTAACTTAAAAATCTCTTTTTAAGAGCCAGGCATGGTGGTGCACCCTTGTAATCCCAGTACTTTGGAGGCTAAGACAGGAGGATCACAGGTTCGAGGCCAGCCTCAGCAAGTAGTGAGACTCTCACCAACCTAGCAAGACCCCATTTCAAAAATAAAAATAAGATAGGGCTGGGGTGGCTATAATGCACCAATAAAAGGACATTTAAAAAAAAGAAAAAGAAAAAATACAGATAGGTCTGGGGTGTAGCTTGGAGGTAGAATGCCCCTGTGTTCAATCCTCAGTCTCACACACACACACACACACACACATTCACGAAAAAGAAAAGAAAAGAAAAAAAGAAGAGGAAAAGCAGAGGGAAGAGGAGGAAGAGGACAGGGAGGATAAGAAGAATGCTCAGTTCACACCTCTGCTCAGCCTCTTGCTGGCTGTGTGCCCTTAGGATAGTTATGTGACCTTTCTGATCAGTCCCCCCACACACACACGTAAAATAGGGATAATACTGCCTACCTTGCAAAGGACTCTTAGAAAGAAAACAGCTAAGAGACAGGAATCAGAGCCCCCGCTCTCTCAACCCTGCCTAGGGAAAAACCCGGTTTCTGTTCTAATCTTCCCAGATGACCCTGCTTGGCGGCCTGGCTGGGGTGAGCCTGCCGGCGCAGAGAGAGGCCCGTGTACAGGGAGCAGGACTCCGCCGCGCCCTCGGCCCAGGGACACTGCTGCCCTTCATCGGTCCCCGGGAGGCGGCTGAGGTCCCTGTTACCCAGCTGTGTCCTCGCTGGACCACGGAGACCGGAGAGCCGGTCTCTCCCAGGCTCCCAGCGTCTTCGCTTGTTAAGGGGAGACAGGTCGCTCCCTCCGCCCCAGCTCAGGGGTCACAGGGAGACGGCCTCCGATTGCCAAGGGGACCCTGACTTCCCAGGACCCTCCAGAAAAGGCACATTTTATATTTAAAAGGCCCATGATTTTCAGCCACGACTTGAACGTAAGAACTAAATGGCCGCGGGACAAAACCCAGAAAGGGTTTTAGGGCCTCGCGTTCTGCCAGAAACACACTTACAATTTTAAAAATTTAAAGCTCACCACCTCTCCTGGGCTCCCTTCGTGCTAGGCGTGGTTCTGGAGAAAGGAAGACAGAGCAAAACCCCAGAGCCACAGATCAATGGCTCACGACAAACATGCCCCCCCCCACCCCCCCAAGCCCAGCCTGGCAGCCCAGATGGAGCAGAAAGAAGCAGGCAGCGCTGCCAACGGCTTCAGAGTGGCACAGACGGAGGCTGGTGTGGGAATCTGTGTCTTTTTTTAACAAGGAATGGGGCAGGGAAGCGGCCAAGGAACAGGTTTGTGGAGATCTCCGCCAAGCACCAGGTGCAAGGGGGCCAGTGGCTGAGGGCGGCCAGGGCTCCAGGAGGGGGCGCCGGAACCCCCCAGGGCACCACCAAGTCAGGGTGTGGCATCCAAAGCCCAGGGTCTCAGTTAGGCAGGGTGGCACATGCCTGTAATCCCAGTACTTGGGAGGCGGACACAGGAGGATTGCCAGTTTGAGGACAGCCTCAGCAACTTAGTGAGGCTCTCAGCAATGTAGTGAGACCCTGTTTCAAAATTAAAAATAAAATAAGGAGCCGGGTGTGGTGTCAAATGCCTGTAATCCCAGTACTTGGGAGGCTGAGACAGGAGGTCGCAAGTTTGCGGTCAGCCTCAGCTAAACTTAGTGAGGCTCTTAACAACTTGGTGAGACCCTGTTGTAAAATAAAAAATAAAATAGGGCTGGGGGTGCAGCTTAAAGGTAGAATGCCCCTGGGTCCAATCCCCAGTATCACGTATCATGCACACAAAAATAAAATAAAATAGGGCTAGGGGTGTAGCTCAGCGGTAGAATGGCGGGGTTCAATCCCCAGTATCACACACGCAAAAATAAAATAAAATAGGGCTGGGGGAGCAGCTCAGAGGTAGAATGCCCCTGGGTCCAATCCCTAATATCACACACACAAAAATAAAATAAAATAGGGTTGGGGATGCAGCTCAGAGGTAGAATGCCGGGGTTCAATCTCCAGTCTCACACACGCAAAAATAAAATAAAATAGGGCTGGGGGTGCAGCTCAGAGGTAGAATGTCCCTGGGTCCAATCCCCAGTACCCCCCCCCACCACCACACACACGGAAGGCCAGTCTCCCTGGAATACTGCCTGTGTCACAATTTAGGGTCCAGAGGGTGCTTGCCTCTCCTATCAGATCAGAAACAGCAAAGCCAGATGCCCGGCCCACCCGGCCCGGCCCGGCCCGGCGGCTCACTTTTGCCCAGCAGCTCCTCGTGGCCCAGGCCGTTGGAGGGAGCCATTGCGGCACTGCCACCCTCGTCCAAGGTCAGGATGAGGGGCACGTCGTCGTCTAAACTCACGGCCATGTCCTCCTCTCCCCGGTCCTCAGGAGGCGATCTCCAGGGCTTCAAAGAGCTCCTCGTTGCAGCTCCCTTTCAAAGTCTCTGGCTCGGAGGTGCGGCTCAGAAACTCCTCCATGAGAGTCATCTTCTGGGGAGGGAGGAGGATAAAAAAAGAAAGCCGATTATTAAAGCATAACCACGACGGATGGAGAGGCCCCGGAACGAGGGAGCGGGGATGGCCGCACAACCTTGTGACCGTACGGAAAACCACCGAGGTGTATTGACTCTTCTAAATGGCAAGTCTTGCCATGTGGGAATTGTATCTGAATTTTTAAAAAGAGTTATAAAAGTATACTAGCATTAAAATGCGGGGGAGGCGCCGGGCAGGGTGGCCCATGCCTGTAATCCCAGTACTTGGGAGGCTGAGATAGGAGGATCACAGGTTCGAGGCCAGCCTCAGCAACTTAGTGAGACCCTGTTTCTTTTCTTTTTTTTTTTTTTTTTATACCAGGGATTGAACCCAGGGGCATTCTACCTCTGAGCTACACCCCCAGCCCTATTTTTTATTCTTCATTTGGAAACAGGGTCTCACTAAGTTGCAGAGTGCCTCACTAGGTAGCTGAGGCTGGCCATGAACCCGGATCCTCTGGTCTCAGCCTCCCGAATGCTGGGATTATAAGCGTGCGCCACCATGCTGGGCTGACACCCTGTTTCAAAATAAAATAGAGCTGGAGGTATAGCTCAGAGAGGTAAAATGCCCCTAGGTTCAACCCCCAGTAACACACACAACATACACACACACACACGGGAGGGGAACTATAAGAACAATTACTGGAAAGCTAACGGTAATAATATCTGGAGAGTGAGATTAGGGATAAAATGTTCCATCTCCAGGCCTCTGTACACTTATCTGCATGAAAGTTTTGTAAAGAAAATAACAACAAAGCAAGCGTGGTAGTGCACGCTTGTAATCCCCGTACTTGGGAGGCTGAGACAGGACGATCACAGGTTCAAGGCCAACCTCAGCAACTTAGCAAGACCCTCAGCAACCTAGTGACACCTTATTTAAAAAAAAAACAAAAAAAAAAAAAAACAGGGCTGGAGATGTAGCTCGGAGGTAAAACACCCCTGGGTTCAATCGCTAGTAAAACACACACACACACACACACACACACACACACACACACACACACATACAGAGTAATTAAAATGATAATAATATTTAATACTCAGTGAATATTTATTATGTACCAAGGACTGTACTAACAATATGTAAGTAAAAGCTGATTGAAACTTCTTAATAGCCCTACAGGATAGGGAGGATTATTATCTCCCTATTACTGAAGGGGAAATCAGGCACAGAGAGATCAAGCAACTCACCTAGGAACCCACAGCTAGAAAGCCAAGCTTTGAAGTCTGCGGCCTGACGCCAGGCCCGGATTTCTAGTCATTACACTACAGTTCCTCTAAGTCTCCAGCACCTGTACTTAGACACAACCTCTCTTCAACGACCAGTAATAAGTTAGCACACCAAGTCATCTATGCTTGCCCAGATCCCTTTTTTTTTCTTTCTTTCTTTTTTTTTTTTAATTTTTGTTTTGTTTTGTAATGCTGGCAATTGAACTCAGGGGCATTCTACCTCTGAGGTACACCCCTAACCTTATTTTTATTTTGAAACAGGGTCTCGCTGGGTGGATGACAGCCTCATTACTTGCTGAGGCTGTCCTGGAACCTGCGATCCTTCTGTCTCAGCCTCCCAAGCACTGGGATTGCAGGTGTGTGTCATAGCATCTGGCTTATTTATTTTATTTTATTTTATGTATAGTAATGGGGATTGAATCCAGGGGCATTCTGCCTCTGAGCTACACCTCCAGCCCTTTTAATTTTGTTTGTTTGGAAACAGTTTCGCTAGGTTGCTAAAAGCTTCGCTATGTTGCTGAGGCTGTCCTCCAACTAGCAATCCTCCTGTCTCAGCCTCCCAAGTCTTTCTTTTTTAATTAACAACTTTCACTGTACACTCCTGAGACCATTCTGGATGTTGGTGGTAAACAATACATATTATTCTTAGATAGGCAATGTACTAAATTTAGGTATCTGTGGAGGAAAGGAAAGCGGACAAGAATATGTGTGTATAGCTGAGCATGGTGGCGCACGCTTTTAATCCCAGTACTTGGGAGGCTGAAACAGGAGGATCGCAGGTTCGAGGTCAGCCTCAGCAAGCAGTACGACTCTCATCAACCTAGTGAGACACTGTTTCAAAACAAAATAAAAAATAGGGCTAGGGGTGTAGTTCGGAGGTAGAATGCATCTGAATTCAATCCCGAGTACCAAAAAACAAAAGAAAACAAAAAATTGAGTGTATATATATGATGTCCAGTCACACAACAGAAGTGTCATCCTTAACTCCCAGTTTAAAACAGTCAGAACTAGCCTGTTGCCATTTCTATTTATACATTCCCATTTCCGCTTGGGAGGACCAAGTGACACGGCAAGAGTCAGCAGATCTGCCTGAAGACCTTTGAACTCGAAAACAGCAGCAGGCTCCTTCCTCAAGCTGTGGTCTCTGGGCTCCGTCAACTTTGTCTCTACACTGACCAATCGTAACTGGGCCATTTACTATTTTAACCAATTACCAGAATAACTCCAAGCAGATCCTTACCCATCAACAGGGAACAGCATATCTTTTTAAAATAATGCAGCAAAAGCACGCAGCTACCGGCTGCAAAGCATGTAGCGTTCTACCTAGCAAACTTCCTGTGAGAAGACTGCAAAACTTCCTTCTGAGCTAGGGATTTATTTTGCTTTTAAATCTTACTAGAGGGGAGGAAGAAGAAGAAATCCCAGGTGAGACGCTACCATTAGGCTGTCTTAAGAATACTGTGGCATTTTGAGCTGAGCGTGGTGGCACACGCCTGTAATCTCTGTACTTGGGAGGCTGAGACAAGAGGATTGCAGGTTCTGAGAACAGCCTCAGCAATTTAGCAAGACTCTCAGCAACCTAGTGAGACCCTGTTTCAAAACAAAACAAAATAACATAGCGCTGGGGATGTAGCTCAGGTTGGAATGCCCCTGGTTCAATCCCCAGTACCACCAAAAATAAACAAAAGTTGTGTTTCATTTTGGTTTTTGGTTCAGTCTTCTTTCTTTGATGCCGGGGATCGAACCCAAGACCTCAAATGTGCTAAGCACATGCTCTACCACTATCCCCAGTCCCTGGTTTAACTTTTTACCAGGAATATATTCAAACAAACTCAGAAGTAGAGAGAACTTATAAATGAACTCCCAGGTAATTCATCACTCTGCTTTGATAACGATCTCTCCCATATTTACTTTGAAGGCAGGAGACTATTAACCTTCTCAATTCATCAAGAAGAGTTCTCTAAATTTTGTCATCAGCATCATAATAGCTAGTGGGTTTAATGTCTTAACTGTTTAATGTATGACTGCTCCTTTGCATGCTTGTTAGCTCAGAACCTCTCAGCTGGGGTGGTTTTGCCCCCAGGGGACACCCCAACTGGGGAGTAATGGCTAGTCAGCAGAGGGCAGGAGCACCTCTAAACTTACATGTAAACATCCTACAACGCACAGCTGAGACCCCACATGCAGAAAAGATCCGTGGCTCAGAATATCCACAGTACTGTTGTTGATAATCCTATCTTGGCTAACATCCCCATCTTACGGATGAGGAAACCGAGGCTCCCCTTAACTTGCCTCTCAGAAGTAAACAGCAGGAAAGCCAGATTTCAATTCCTGCAGCGGGAATTCAAGGACCCTCCCTACTTAAATATTACCCTATAACTGCTCCCAGAACCCGCTCCTCAACTCGAATTCAAACCCATCATTATACAGAGAGAGAGAGAAACCAGGCCCAGAGAGGGGAAGGGAGTTACCCAAGGTCACACAGTGCACCGGGCAGAGCTAGAACTCGGGACTCTTGGCTCCTAGCCCAGTGCTCCTTCTGCGGGCTTTGGCTCTTCCTCTACAGAGGACCCAGAAGGTCACCCCTGGAGAAAGGTCCTGGGGACCGAGCGCTGGCTGCCATCTGGCTGTCTCCTGGGGCAGCCTGCCCCGGACGCGACAGTACTGCGGGGTCACCTGAGGACGCGTGGGAGCGGAGGGGGCGAGGGAGGAAGGAAGAGGCAGAGTTGCGAGCTCCAGATCCACGTGCTCCCGGCGCTGATCCCGGACCCCACGCGGAGTGGGGGTCGCTCTAGGAAGCCGGGGGCGAGGACAGGGGTGCAAAGTCCCAGCCCGGGCTGGAGAGCGATCAGTACGGCGGTGATTTCCCCGAGATCACTCTAAGCCCACCCGGTCGGCCTCCCACTCCCGGGTGCCAGCCGCAACCCCTTACTCTGGCGACCTCTGACCCCTGCCCTCTCCCCCGGGCCAAGCCCTCCCACCCCTTGGATTCTTACACGCGCCTCCCCAAGAACTCGGATCGCGCACCCGGATCCGCACCGCGCAGCCCAGCCCGCAGGCGCCGCAGCCAAAGCTCCGAGCCTGGAGCAGTTGCAGCCGCCACAGCCACCGCCACTTCAGCCGCTGCCACCACAGCAGCTGCGCCAGCTCTCCGATCCGCCGCCTACCGTCCCCGCAACCCCACCCGCCCCGCCCCATTTCCTCTCCGCCGGGGCCCATTGGCCATGAGGGATGCCACGGTGAGCACTGATTGGTCAAACCTCACGTCCTTCCCTTGTTCTCGCCCACTGATGATGCGGGACTCATCGCCCGCCTTCCTGAGATGGGGCGGGACTAAGAAGTGCCACCTTTGCCCCCTCCCCTTTTCCCCGCCTTACTCCTTTAGCCCAACCCAGAAAGAGTCCCAGGTCTTTCAATTGGTGGAACGTCAGAGAAAGGATGCTTCTGATTGGTCAAGATCCAGGAGGTGGTGCTAACAGAGCCGAGCAAGGCGTTGGATGGTTAAAAAGTAAAATCAGTCAGACACTGAGTCCCGCCTTCAGAGATTGGCGGGTAACCTAGCAACGCAGGGACCACAGCTACAACTGAGCGTAGAGAGGGAAACCTAAAGCACTCAGAGCAGGTGAGTAGCCCGATGGGGAAGGGTTGGGACTAAGGGAAGGATGGATGGAGGTCTAGTCTGCCCTTCTTTGGACCCGAGAGGAGTCAGTCCCCACGGCGATCCCATCCCAGCCCCGAGACCTTGCTCCCCTGCCCCTGCCTCAGTCTGGACCGCCGCTCAGAGCCGGCCCGGACCTCAGAGCATCCTCTCCCTGGCTCTGGCTCTGCTCTGTCCCTCCGCCTGTGCACTGCAGGGCCCGATTCCTCGTCCTGAAGACAGGATGAAGGGGTAGTGTCTAAGTCTCCCACCTCCCACCTGAGGACCGGGGGGAAGGCATCTCACATGAGTGAGTGCTTTAATTGGGTTGTTTGGGGACTGGGGATATAGCTCAGTGGTAGAGCGTTTGCCAAGCATGCACAAGGCCCCTGGCTTCCATCTCCAGTACCATAAAAGAAAAAATGTCACTCCACAACTTAGTGAGACCCAGTTTCAAAATAAAGAATAAAAAATAGGGCTGGGGGTGTAGCTCGGAGGTAGAAGGCCCCTGAGTTCAATCCCCAGTACCGCAAAAAAAAAAAAAAAAAAAAAAAAAGAAAAAATGTTATTTTGATTATACAATTTTTGTCTTTTGTAGTAACTTTAGACTCTAACTCCTGCCCCCGTCCTTAAAATGTAGTTTTGTTGTTGTTGTTGTTGTTGTTGTTGTTGTTGTTGTTGTTGTTGTTTTCCAGTACTGGGGATTGAACTCAGGGGCATTCTACCTCCGAGCTATACCCCCAACCCTATTTTTTATACTTTATTTTGAAACAAGGTCTCACTAAGTTGCAGAGGGCCTCACTAAGTAGCTGAGACTGGCTGCGAACCCAGATCCTCCGGTCTCAGTCTCCCAAGTACTGGGATTACAAGCCTGGACCACCACACTTTTTTTTTTCTTTTTTAACTTTGAAACAGGGTCTGAGTTGCTAAGGCTGTCCTCAAATCCACAGTCCTCCTGTCTCAGCTTTCCAAGTACTGGGATTCCCCACGCCTAGCTTAAGAGTTTCTCTTGAGGGTTAAATGAGGCAGGGCTATGAACAGGGCTTTGGGGAAGGGAAGAGGAATGATTGTTTAATGGGGACAGAGTTTCGGGTTTGGATAGAGATGGGTAGTGGTAATGGTTAAACATAATTGTGGATGTAATAGCCTTTTTTTTTTCTGTCTTTTTTTGGTACTGGGGATTGAATCCAGGGACATTCCACCTCTGAGCTACAACCCCAGCCCTTTTACTGTTTTTATTTTGAGACAGGGTCTTGCTAGGTTGCTGAGTCTTCCTATGTTGCTGAGGTTAGCCTCAAACCTGTGACCCCCCTGTCTCAGCCTCCCAAGTACTGGGATTTACAAGCATGCACCACCACGCCTGGCATTGACGTAACAGTCTTAATGCTGCTTAGTTGTACCTTTACAAATGGTTAAAATGGTAAACTTTATGTTATGTTTATTTTACCTTTATTTTTAAAAAGCAGGCAGGCATGGTGGTGCACACTTGTAATCTCAGTAAGTACTTGGGAGGCTGAGACAGGAGGATCGCAGGTTGGCAGCCAGCCTCAGCTACTTAGTGAGGCACTCCACAACTTAATGAAACTCTGTTTCCAAATAAAGAATAAAAAATAGGACTAGGGGTGTAGCTCGGAGGTAGAATGCCTCTGGGTTCCATCCCCAGTACCAACACACACACACACACACACACACACACACACACACACGCACGCACGCAACTGTAAAGCTGGATAAAACAATCTAGTGCTATTTCAGCACACTGAAAAGTGACCAAAGGCTTACAAACAACCAAGAGCATTTTTTTAATAGAAATTGCAGAAGTCTGAACTGGGTTTGGTAGTGCATGCTTGTAATCCCAGTACTTGGGAGGCTGAGACAGGAGGATGGCAGCAGGTTCCCAGCCAGCCTCAGCCACTTAGCAAAGCCCTTCACGACTTAATGAGACCCTGCTTCCAAACAAATAATAAAATAGGGCTGGAGGTCTAGCTCAAAGCTAGAACACCCCTGGGTTCAATCCCCAGTAGGAAAGAAAGGGAGGGAGAGAAAGAGTGAGAGGAGGAGGAGGGAGGAAGAGAGGGAGGAAGGAGGAGAGAGGGAGGGAGGAAAAAAGGGAGGAAGTGAGGAGAGAGGGAAAGAGACAGGAAAGGAGGGAGGAAGAGAGGGAGGAAGGAGGAAAGAGGAGCAGGGCGTGGTGGCGCACGCTTGTAATCCCAGCATTCGGGAGGCTGAGACAGGAGGATCCGGGTTCTCGGCCAGCCTTAGCTACCTAGTGAGGCACTCCGCAACTTAGTGAGACCCGGTTTCAAAATAAAGAATAAAAAATAGGGCTGGGGGAATAGCTTGGAGGTAGAATGCCCCTAAGTTCAATCCCCAGTACCACAAAAAAATAAATAAATAAATAAATAAATAAATAAGTAAATAAATAAATAAATAAATAAATAAGGAAAGAGAGAGAGTGAGGGAAAAAAGAAGGAAGGAAGGAAGGAACTACCGAAGTTGGCATTCGTGGCATACTTACTTGGGGCCTCTCTGAATTCCTCAACCTCCAGTTCAGACAGCCCATGAGAACGGTAGCGTCCCTGTCCCTGCTCTGTGGGCTTCCCTTGCCTTGGAGGCCGGTTAGCTAAAGAGACACTCGGGGTGTCGGGAGAGCCGGCAGCTGGGCGGCCCGGGCTGCGGTCCTCTCTGGAGCTAACAGGGTGCTACCAGCCTGGGCACCGGGGAGGGAACACCTGCACCCAGGAGAAAGCTCAGCACCCGAGCCACTTGTTCATCGCTGGCAGCTGGAGATAGCAGAGGCCCAAGAGAGACTACACTGCAGGGCAGACTTGAAGATGACCTGGGTATTGTTGTATTCTCTAGCAAAGAACAGAAGCCTTGCAGATTCAAAGTGTTGAGGCGCATGCTCTTACCAGTTGGGGGCTGAATTTTAAGACAGGAAAGTCAGGTTGCAAAATAAAAGGGAGAAAAAAAAATTAAGCAGAGTCCAACATGACAGGTTTAGTGCAGGCAGCTAGTTATCAAACACACAAGCTGGCCGGGTGTGGTGGCGCACGCCTGTCATCCTGGCGCTTGGGAGGCTGAGACAGGAGGCTGGAGGCCAGCAAAGACCTGCAGCAACTTAGTGATGCTCTAATAAAAAGATTAACACACACACACACACACACACACACACCAAGAAAAAGTAGCAGGAAGAAAAATTCAGAGCCGGGCATGGTGGTGCATGCTTTTAATCCCAGCATTCGGGAGGCTGAGACCGGAGGATCCGGGTTCCCGGCCAGCCTCAGCTACCTAGTGAGGCACTCTGCAACTTAGTGAGACTCGGTTTTAAAATAAAGAATAAAAATAGGGCTGGGAGTATCGGATTCAATCCCCAGTACCCCTGAGTTCAATCCCCAGTACCGCAAAAAAAAAAAAAAAGACCCTGCTGGGGACTCAGGTGTGGTGGCGCACACCTGTAATCCCAGTACTTGGAAGGTTAAGACAGGAGGATCACAGGTTCAAAGCCAGCCTCAGTAATTTAGTGAGGCTCTCAACAACTTAGTGAGACCCTGTTTCAAAATAAAAATAAAATAGGGCTGGGGGTGTAGCTCGGAGGTAGAATGCCCCTAGGTTCAATCCCTAGTACCATGAAAAAGAAAAGAAAAAAAAAGAGAGAGAGAAAGAGAAAGAAGGAAGGAAGGCAGGACAGATGGGAGAAAGAAAAAAATAGATATCTCCGTCCAGTTTTTCACCAAATGTCTCTGGCTGGATTTTCTAGCCAGTCAAGTCAGAGTGCCTATCCCCAGTGCACCTGGGAGGAGACCAAGAGGAAGTGAGAATCGTAACCCCATAACCAGGCCAAGCCAAAAGACCAAACAGCGAAGTCAAGAGGGAGTGCAGTGGAGCCCTGTGGTCTCTGGTCGGTTTTGCTTCCGCTGAATAAACAAGTTTGTAAACCCAGGGTAACCTGTAATCCCAGTACTTGGGAGGCTGAGACAGGGGGATTGTAGGTTCACAGCCAGCCTCAGCTACTTAGTGAGGCTCCCTGCAACTCAGTGAGACCCTGTTTCCAAACAAAGAATAAAAAATAGGGCTGGTGGTGTAGCTCGGAGGTAGAATGCCCCTGAGTTCAATCCCCAGTACCGCAAAAAAAAAAAAAAGAAAGAAAGAAAAAAACAAAGGTTCAGGCCTCGCCTCCAGGCCAGCCAGGTCACCCATGCAGCCAGGGCCCTGGCTCCGGGCAGGGCGTTTGTGCAGGAACACCTCCCAGGCGTATGTAGCCGGATGCGAATACCATAGTTTTAGCTCAGCGGTTTTGCTCTGTCCCAGGGAAGACTTAAAGGGACAAGTCTTGCCTGCGGGCTCAATCGCTAATTCCCCTGCGGTTCCCTCTGTGCCCAACAGAGGGCGCAGCGCCCAGCGCGCCGCCTCCGTGATGCCTCCGCAGACCATGATAAGCACTCACCCTTGAACAGGGCTTTTAACCCCCAAGGGCTTTCCCAGCTCTTAAATCAGCCCTCCTCCACCCAGCCCCCTTTTGATGTGGCTGGGACAGGTGGCATGTCCCGTTCCCAGAGAGATAAGGGACTTGCCCAAGGCCCCTAGCAGGGGAGGGTTGGCACTCCGGCTTCTCAACAACCAGCTTGTTTGTCCACCTTTCTGAAGGACAGGGACATTATTATTATTATCATCATCATTATTATTACTACTACTACTACTACTACTACTACTGTTATCATCATAATCATCATTATTTTATGTCACTGTGGATTGAACCCAGGGGCTTTCTACCTCAAGCTACACCCCCAGCCCTTTTTGGTTTTAAATCAGGGTCTCAGTAGGTTGCTGAGAGTCTCACTACTTGCTGAGGCTGGCCTCGAATTTACGATCCTCCTGTCTCAGCCTCCCAAGTACTGGGATTACAGGTGTGCACCACCACACTCGGCTCTATTTTATTTTTTGAAACAGGGTCTTGCCAGGTTGCTGAGGGTCTTGCTAGGTTGACGAGGGTCTCACTACTTGCCGAGGCTGTCAAACCTGAGATCCTCCTGTCTCAGCCTCCCAAGTACTGTGATTACAACCATGCGCCACCACACCCGGCTAGCTGGGAACTTTTGGCAATGTCTAAGGAGAGTGATGGTCAGAACCAAATAACGCTGCTGGCGTCCATTAGTAGAGGCCAGGGACCCTGGTACACAGCTGACGCACAGAGAGAGCCCTGTTGCCACGGCTGGTTCAGCCCACGGTGTGGACAGCGGGGCGGGTGAGAGCCCCTATACCGCATGCGTGTCTGGGCACACACGCCTGTCCCCTGCAGGCCCCCGTTAGTGGAACTGAAAGTAAAAGTGATTCAAAATCAAGAACATTTGAAATACAGAGCGTCAGGGAAAAGCATCTTTTTAACCTTGGCTTTCAAATTATAGCAGCAAATTATATCCCACGGCCAATCAAATGCCTTTAAGTCGGGAACTTTCTAAATACAGATTGCTTTTTTTTTTAACCACAAACCAGACAAAGACATTTTTGTTCTCAACCCAGCGCACATGTTTAATCACAAAAGAGCAGTGTAGGCTGAAGATGTAGCTCCGTGGCAGAGCACGGGCGTAGCACCCAGGAGACTGGCCCTGGGTTCCATCCCCAGCACCAAAAACAAAACAAAAAACTGTACTCCTGCATGTAGTACACTCTGGTATTTTCTATTGTAGGTCACTTACTTTTTTATTTTGAAACAGGGTCTCACTAAGTTGCTGAGGCTGACCTCAAACTTGCAATCCTCTTGTCTCAGCCACCCAAAGTACTAAGATTACAGGCTTGTACCCGCACAACTGGCTGGTCATGTACTTGTGTGTGTGTATGTGTGTGTGTGTGTGTGTATGTGTGTGTGTGTGTGTGTGTGTGTGTGTGTGTGTGTGGTATTGGGGATTGAACCCAGAGACATTCTACCTTCGAATTATACCCCCAGCCCAATTTAATTTCTTATTTGGAAACAGGGTCTTGCTAGGTTGACAAGAGTCTCACTACTTGCTGAGGCTATTTTTGAACCTGTGATCCTCCTGTCTCAGCCTCCCAAGTACTGGGATTACAAGTGTGCGCTACCACACCCGGCTGGTCATTTACTTTTTTTTTTTTTTTTTTTGCTGTACTGGGGATTGAACCCAGGGCCGTTCTACCTCCGAGCTACACTCCCAGCTCTATTTTTTTATTCTTTATTTTGAAACAGGGTCTCTCTAAATTGCCAAGGGCCTCACTAAGTAGCTGAGGCTGGCAGCAAACCTGGATCCTCCAGTCTCAGCTTCCCAAGTACTGAGATTACAAGTGTGTGCCACCATACCTGGCCTGATCATTTACTTTTAATGCTAGTTCTAACACGAAAATTGACTTCACTGCCCACTAAATTGTTACAATCCTAGGATTTAATTTTTTAATTTTTAATTTTAGTGTGTGTGTGTGTGTGTGTGTGTGTGTGTGTGTGGTACTAGGGATTGAACCCAGGAGTGTTCTACCTCTAAGATACATCCCCAGCCCTTTTTATTTTTTTATTTTGAAACAGAAACAGAGTCTTACTAGGTTGCTGAGAATCTTGCTAAATTGCTGAGGCTGGCCTTTCATATATATGTGTATTTATGACTATAATAGCAATAGATGTGAGTAGGTATTATTATGGTTATGAAAATCCACTCTTGTTTTTATCTATTCATAGTTGTAGTTTTACTGTAGGAACTGAATCTTTTTTTTTTTTTTTTTTTGCAGTACTTATTATTTGATACTGGGAATTGAACCCAGGGGCATTCTATCTTCAAGCTACATCTCCAGCCCTTTTTTTTTTTTTTTTTTTTTTTGCGGTACTGGGGATGGAACTCAGGGGCATTCTACCTCCAAACTACACCCCCAGCCCTATTTTTTATTCTTTATTTGGAAACAGAGTCTCACTAAGTTGCAGAGGGCCTCACTAGGTAGCTGAGGCTGGCCGCGAACCCGGATCCTCCAGTCTCAGCCTCCCAAATGCTGGGATTACAAGCGTGCGCCACCACGCAGGGTGGAACTGCCCCGGCCGGCGGGGGTTGGGAACGGGAGACCGAGGCGGCTTAACCTAAAGGAATGAAGCAAACAAGCGACGCGAAGAATGGAGGCAAGACAGGATTCTGATCAAGCCTCAATTTTTATTAATGAAGGGTCTGCTTAAATAGCTAGGTGAGGGGTGGGGTCAGGGGGATCAGGTAAGCTTGTGTGGGCTTGCATGATTGGTCAAGGTTGACCGTGTCTTATCAGGGAGGGTCTCAGCAAGATAACAGATAGAACCTGTTTTTGCATAATCTCTGTGGCTGCTGAGGAGTTTCCTCAAAGTGTAAATTCCAACTCTGATCAGC